>RXOD01006254.1:0-10833 GCA_005223375.1 Amoebophrya sp. AT5.2
CCGGAAGATTTGGCACCACTTGGAAGATCGTCGGCCGTGCTGGGATCGTTGAGAACATCACCGGCCTACATGAATCAGCTCCGTGCGTCCACCAAGAGAGGGGGGCCAATGCTACAGCATCAGCATAGTTAGGCTTGCCACAAGAGGCGTGCCCGCATATTCATCGCCCACTGCATTTGATTCGTGAGATTCCCTGTTAGCCACCTGGTACGGCCTCACCACTTCCGGCTCTTCCACCCGCGCCCCGAGGTGGGCAGTTGGGCTTGGAGCCGAACGCAATGAGGCCACACCGTGGACCGCCCACGCAAAGGACGGTAGCGGACGACCAGCCTCCCCATCAGCGGGAGGCCTGGGCTTTGTGACGAGGAGGACGTAGTATAGTATGTTGTATGAATCATTGTATGTATGAATGTATGAGATTGTTCATCAGGGTCACTGAATGTGGGAGTGGGACACCAATTTCAATTGAAACGTTTGTGTTCGTTATTCAAATACCGCCCATAGTACGCAGATGCCGCTATCCATGTCCATTGCCACCATCGCCAACATCACCAGTAGACAATCCGCCCAAGAACTGCTGGTGACGGTGGCTGGCGTCGCTTCCCATACCCCTCCCCCCCCTCTCGCTTCCCATACCCCCCACGTACATCACCCCGTATTCCCCATGGCTCCAGCGGCCACCACTAGCTCCCTCCGGTCCTCCCGCTGCGGGATGAACGGTGTCAGCCACGCGTGCTCGGCGAAACTGATGGGCATGATCGTCAGGTCCGGGACTGCCGTCATGCGGATCTTACCCCAGGCAGCTCTGCGGATCACCGAACTCCGCACTTTCAGATGCTCCCA
This sequence comes from Amoebophrya sp. AT5.2, assembly GCA_005223375.1. NCBI lineage: Eukaryota > Dinophyceae > Syndiniales > Amoebophryaceae > Amoebophrya > Amoebophrya sp. AT5.2. The sequence continues at coordinate 844 of RXOD01006254.1, forward strand.
GATTAACAGCTCGGGGTCGAGGAACCGGGTGCGGGTTGTCGTCGTGCTTTTGGTGGACGATGGGGGAACACTTACGGGTACGGCGCCTACTCCTATTTCTGTTCCCCTTGTGCTAGCGCTGTCGTCCCGCCTGGGATGCGAGTGGTCCGGTAAATCTCCGAGGTCTTCCTGCCGCACTTCTACCGCTTCGCGTTGCTCCACCGCTTGTTCCACCATCCTTATCCGCAGCCACGTCGACCCCCCGTCTGGATTTCTCCTCACCAAATTCCCATACACTTTTCCGTAATCCACTCCGCGGACCGAGACCCCTTGCCGCCACGCGTGCACGATCTCGGGGAACCTGGCGATATCGACTTTATCCTTATTCCTTTTGTATTTGTTCACTCCTCTCCCATAGTTCTCGTCCACCGTCGTCTGCAGCCTGATGTCATAGATCACCTCGATCGGGGCGGCGCGAAGCTTCTCCTTGAACCGGCCGCAATTTGTCAACAGCAGCAGGCCCTCGTGACCGAATTTCAGGGGGTTTACCACGTGGAAGCCGGCCAGCAACCGGTCGTCCGACTGTTCGAGACGCATGGACTGCTCGCCGTACCGACGAACGTCGTACTTACGGAAATTGTCAAACAAGTCGCGAAGATTCGCGCGGTCGTCGTCAGAACGGCCACCTGTGCTGCGCATGTGGTCGTCGGGATTCCGGCCCTTCGCGAACCGGCGGGAGGAAGCACTTGTTCCCTCGGTGGACTCGTTGTCGTCGCCGTTAGCTGCATTCTCCGCTACAGTTGAATCTCGTCGCTCACTCCCCTGCTCTCCCTGCTGGTGACGGTCTTCTTTCGTTGGGGACGCGGACGTCGAAGAAGAAGAGCTTTCCGGTCCTAGCCAGTCGAGGATGCGGCTTCGCTTGTTTCCCAGCGGCCCGAAATTGCAAACGACGTGCGGGGGCTTCCGCAGCGCCCAGAGCTTCGGAAGGCCGTCCTGCGCCGGGATGTCGATCATGGAATCCAGATCGGGCGTCAGCTCCGTTGTGGCAGCAGGAGGTGGAACAGCATCAGAAACTGCACTTGTGGTTGGCACCAGTGTCACCCGCGCACTGTCCGGCACTACGCAATTTTCGCGGACGAAACGCCCGTCCACGAGCACCTCGCCGCTCCTGATCGCCTTCTCCGCTTCCGTCCGAGACAAGAATCCGGACAGCGCGACGCGCCGCGCCAGCCGCTCGAATTTGCCGTCGACGAGCTGCATCGTCGCAGATGTGGCCTGGTAGGAGTAGTGCCTCCGGACGCTCCTCGCAGCGGTCGTTGGTCTTCCTGCGCGGGAAGTCGACGAAGCCGTCCACACAGAAGAAATGGCGCGAGGTGAAAACATTCTTCTTTAGCATGGCCTCCTGGTCCCGAAGATGAAGGCTTCTAGTGGTGTTTCGCTGAGGCTGACGCTGAACCTTGAGGACCTTTGTATATGTAGCACGCTCTCACGACCATTTTGCGCGATTTTTATCCCCGAAACACAAAAGCTACCATGAACATGATCACGAAGTAGTAGAGCCACAGAGAATCATCATCGTCGTCCCCGGGGTCGCGTACGAATTGAGAACACGACAAGAACGTGGCTCCTTTTTCCAAAGAAAGCTAGTCTCCCACCGGGGCAGCAGCGGCGCCAAAATTTTCGTGTCGCTGGGTTGCGCAACAAGCCACATTCAGACTCTTCCTGTGTCATTCTATCATCTGAATCTTTTACTTGCTTCAGGCGTAAACCACTCGAAAGCAAAGCACACGTCAAATGGGATCGATTATCGGTTCTCGATTTTTCGAAGTTCACGTTCGGTTCTCGGTTCACTTTGGCACGTCGCGGAACTCAGCAATGTCTTCCAGCGCGTGGCCGTTCTTCTTCATCCACTCTTCCTCAACCTGTCGTGCGGCCAATGATCGATTTGTCGCAACTTTTTCTCTTTTCATCAACGAAGCAACCCAGTGCTACCCAGCTTTTGCTCTTTGGATGATCAATCTTGATGTGCATGTGCTTAAATCACATCACTCTGTACCTTCTCCGCCAGTTCCAGCGTTCTTGCGATGAGTCCTGGGGGCTGTTTTATCTTGAACCCGAACAGCCTCGGGATGTAGGGCTCTGGTCGATTCAGCGGAATCAGCTCCGGGTAGGTGAGGCAAAACACGTGCGGGAAGCTCGTCCCGAAGTAGGCGCCGTCGATGTCGGAATAGGTCGCCTTGGTGGCGTACAGCTGCTCGCACTTAGGGCAGTACGTCTTTACGCGGCTCACCCGGAGTTCATCTGAAGTGCCGACTGGCAGAACACTCTGCTGGTGGCACTTCACGCGCGGGCACGTCCCGAATATGGAATTCATGTACCCCTCGCGCATGGCTTCCAGACCGCGGGGAGAAAGAATGTACCTGAAGAACCGAGAGGCGTTCAAGGAGGGAGGATATAGTAAGCGCATTTCCATGCGATTTGGGTTTGGAGGAACTGCTTCTACCTACAACAAAGAATACAGGAGAAGCTGCAGGGCAGCTAGAAATAGAGTTGAGAAGTACCTTGCATGCACTAGCCCGTAGAGGTCCTGGGCGTCTCTGTAAACCTCCAGGAAATCCGCGTCCTGCAAATCGTCTTCGTCTGGGGCCTCTGGCATCATCACCATTTCCAGCGCATGCTCGTAGTACTGATGTGCAATTTTTGAAAAAATATATCGGATTTCTGAAAAAGTTGAAAAAAATTCGCACCACTTCCAAGAAATGTGATAGATGAAAAATACCTGAAGTCTGTTTCTAAGCCCGTAGAGATTGAAGTTGTCCCGAATGTAGTCCTCGTCGACTTCGCAGAAGAGCTCGTGGCTTGGTACAGAGCAGAACCATGAAATCCAGCCCAGCTGGGGTTCACTCCCCGCGTCCGAACTCTTGCCGTCGGAACCACCTGACATCTGGTGCGCTCCCGATTCGAAAATCTTCGTGTCTGGGACGGGTATAGATCCGGTCCCGGTCGCTAAAGAATGTTGTCGTGCCTGTCGCCGTCGCTCGCCGGTCGTCGTCGCAGGCGGTGTGCGGCGTTGGTGAAAGGCGGTCCTGCTTTGATACGCGTGCGAAGGGGTTCCTTACGCGGGCTGACCGCGAAAATGCTGGAAGGCTGCTGCACAGCAGCCAGATCGATGTGCTCGGCCGCGTGCTGAAACAACTGGCTGTCGCTGTATCGGCCCCGATTCGATGCGCATGTGCGAAGCGCGCCGTGTGGTGGCGCGCGGCTAACCTGCCCGCGCGCAAAAGCACTTCAAAGTGAACTCAGGAAGCGAATTCGAGCAAATAAAAGCTTTTCCTTTTCACTCAAAACTTTGCTGATGTTTAGATACCAAATTAGCTTCTCGTGTATGATCTGCGCTCGCCACGATAGTACAACTTATCTCGGCGGGCTAAGAGATGAATGAGAAATCATAATTATGTCAGAGTCGTATTTACAAGACGTCACACCACGATCCTGGTTGGCGTGCTTCAGGGTTCAATTAGTTCTTCATGCGAATCGATCTGGGGAGGATAGCGCTTTCTTGGTAAACACGCGCGCCGCACGACAACTTCAGACCGGCAGGTGGATCCTGGTGTTCTATGCACGAAGATGAATTCATCAAATTTTTATCGAACGTGCATGCAATTCGACGAACACCGGGCGTGGAATAACAGCCTGGATGTCCACGCGATTGATTCACGGGTCGGTCGGCGCGGGAAGTAGCCTGATGCCTGGTGGCGTTGTGCTTGTGAAAGTTGTGATCTCAAATTCCTATGCGGATCGTATGTTGCGCAGATCACGGCTTTGGAAGTCTTTGCTGCGTGAGCGGTACGACGCAGGAGCTGCGAGCACTTAAAAAGATCAAGTTTACGGCTTGAGGTTGAAAAAATTCCATCGATGTTCATCTTCTGGCGTGCGTGCGGGCGTCTCTGGCGCTGCAGTCTCGTCTTCCCGAATGATGTATTTCATCAGCCACCAGCAAGGCGAGCGCACTCTAAAAAATCACAATCACTGCTGCGACCAGAAACCAATCATCGCAGAACGACCTCTGCTTGAGATCTACCGACCTCCAGACAGCGGTCACTTCTTCTTCGTTTGGTTTTTCACCTTTTCGATCGCGGCCGCAACCGTTTCCGGATCCCCAAGGAACTGCATGGAGACCACCGGTTTCAAATTCTCGTCCAGTTCGTACACGAAAGGGATGCCCGTGGGCAGGTTCAGCTCCATGATCTCCTCGTTGCTCATTTTATCCAGGTGGCATACGATCCCCCGCAGCGAGTTCCCGTGAGCCGCAACGAGGATAGTCTTGCCTGTGTTCGTGTGTTTGTCTTTGTACTTGTAGCAGCAGTAGTTACTTATCTGTTAACATTCGATTATTTGTCATTCAGTGCTTGCGATAGCATCCATTTACCTCCGCAGCTAAATCTAAATCGTCTAGGCTGAGGCAGACTTCTTGTCTTCATGTAATTATACCTTCCTTCATCTTCGGCACGATGGTGTTTTCCCAGAAAGGCATGGTGCGTTTGATGGTGAGCTCCAGGGATTCGCAACTGGGGAACTCGTCCGCGGCGAGGTCCTCGTAGCGGGGGTCCTTGCGAATCGCGGTGTAAAACTCATGGTCCTCGCCCATCGCCGGAGGCGGTGTGTCGAAGCTCCGCCGCCAGATTTGCACCTGGTCCGCACCGTACTTCTCCACCGTGGCAGCTTTGTCCAGACCTCAGGTTCAAAGCAAAAGGTGAAGGCCGCATGGACTCGCCTACATGAACACGTACACACGTCTGACACTGTAGCTACACGTCTTCGACGTTCCTCTGACTGTATCAATCTAGGCCACCATGATGATCATGCGCAAGCGCATGCCCCCGCCTGCTGCCTACTGTAGTTTAAAGAACTACATTCATAGCTACCCGTCAGTCCCCCGTAGTGCCGTTCGTTCAGGCGCCAGGTTTTTTCGATCGGGATTCCGCTCTGGCCCGCTCCCTCCAGGATGATGTCGAGAGTTTTGTTGGCCCGCAGCAAAACCGACGAGTAAGCCTGGTCGAACTTCAGCCCGCTGTTCTTTATCGCCGCGCCGCCCTTGGTGGCCTCCTCCACGCCCGCCGCGGAAAGATCCGCGTCGTACCACCCGCAGAACAGGTTCTTCAGGTTCCACTCCGACTCCCCGTGCCGAACAAAAACGATCTTGTACTTGGCGGCCATTTTTGAGCAGAGGGCTGAGATTGGCGGTTGTGGGTACGCTGGTGGTGGTGGAGGTCGACGAAGATGAGAGTTGTAGTAAAACAAGGGAGAAGAACTTCTAAGACGGACGGCCGTCGGTGATAAGAGCCGGCACCGAAAAATTTTCGCTATCGATGCTCTTTCCCTTTCCGATATGGATGGGCCGATGCCACTGCGGAGTAGAAGCAGATAGATACAGGTCGGGAAAAGGAAAACACTTTTGCTTTAATCCAAAAAATGGAATTCGTGAACGCACTGGCATGGGATCGGCAGGAACAGCAAATGGCACCCGCAAAAAGGGCGTACGAAACCGAAAGAAAACTTCCTGCCAGCATGTCACGTGCGGCCGTCGTCATTGTGTCGCTGGCTACAGCTACTCAAGAAAATCGATGGGGCTGTATGTTGTTGGAGAGCTTCTTCAAAATGCCAAAACACATCAACATGCAACTTCTATCTCGTAGAGACGGCTGGCACGACATCCACAAACCCAAGCGCATCCGCATGATGGGTCGAAATTTCGAAAGTCAACAGCTTGCGTCCGCCACCGCCGCCCCCACGCCAGTTCCCCCGCCGACAAAGTCTCCGTCCAGAAACCCGACGATCAGTTTCGCCGGGTCGCACAGCCCCACGTCCGGCTTCAGCCCCTTCACGAACTCCACGTGCTCCAAGTCCTTCAGGTCCCCCACCGCCGCCACCTCCCCCCGAAACGCCTCGGGCAGGCTCTCCGCTTTCCCCTTCAGGAACTCGCTACACAGGTGCGCGTACCGCTGCTGGCGGAAGTTTATCTCGATCTGGTCCACGCACTGCGGCGTCTGCGCCAGGTCCAAAAACTGCATCGCCGCACTCCCGACCAAATGCTCGAGCTTCTCCTCGATCGAGTTTTGCCCGGTCTGCGTTTCCAAGTACTCGTACAACCGGTGGTCGTCCGTCGCGACCCGGTGGTGAAACTCCGCGATTTGGCTCTGGGTTTGGCTTTGGGTAGTATAATTGCCCCCATCCGCCGCGGAAGTAGAAGAGGGTGTCGGGGGGCTCTCCAACTGCTGCGCCAGGGCGGGAGACAAATTCTGCTCCCCTCCGGCGCCTTGCTGTCCGGTCTGACCGGTGAAACCCGACGCGGGTGGTCCTGCGGCGCCGCCGGACGCAGCCGCGCCAGCGTTCGTCTTTCCAGTGCTGGTCCCGCTAATCACTGGCGGCCCCGTGGAAGTCGCGTTCTGCGGATTTGCAGTGGGCGCTGTCCCCCCGCCTCCTCCCGGGGCACCAACTACGGCAGCACCCCCCGCGGCATTGCTCGGCGGCACTACCTCCAGAAACTCCGCCACGATGGGCGTGCGGATGTCTGGCTCAAGCAGAAGAACGCCATTCAGGTAGTGCTGCAACTGGGCTTGGCGCTGCTGCACAAACGTAGGGTCGGAGTTGCCGAAAAGCCGCTTTCCCGGGAACGGGGGGAGCTGCACGGGGTACTTCGTCTTCAAAACCTCGTTCATCTCGTGGAAGTGGGAATACCTTTTGTTCGTTGATGCATGTTGTACCGATTATAGGTGCTGGTGGAGTAAGAGAAACAAGAAAGAATATGGATTTAAGAAAGAGAAACCAACATGCTATAATCTTCTGGCGACAGCAAGGAAGAGCAAACATTCATTTCCTTTTCCACACGGACGTGCCGAAAACCAACTACATCTGGCAAAAAATAAAACCTTTTCGAGAGGTCCCAACTTTGTCCGGTGGGTGCCATCACGCGCAGGTTGTAAATGGTGTGCCCCGCAACCTGGCTGTTGCTGAAAATCATCGCCGTATACGGAATCATCGGCATCTCGGCAGGAACGCTCATCTTGAGGAGGGTGGCTCGTCGTGCGATAGCCGAGCTACGTGAGAGTCAAAGAAAGTGTACTCTTTACTGAGCTAGAGGTAGACCTACGTGAAGGTAGAAAAGCAAGGACTGGCCACGGCATTAACAAAGAAACTCCCTATCCAAAGAAATGGCGCCGTAAGTTAGTCGAAATCACGTGCGTACTCATTAATAGGCTGGTGAAGAATGGAAAGAAAGAACGGAGAATCTGGCTTCTTCTGGGTCTGCACCAGACGGTGATCAATGATGTTCGCTGCACGAGCAAAAGTGCTCGGAACCAGCAGCACGGCGAACGAAGAACGAGAACAAGCAGCGATAAAAAAGAGCCTGAAGCGCCCCTGAAAATCAACGCACTTCAGCGGAGGTTTCTTTTTTTTTGTGCACGATCCAACGAACAGGCGAGCTTGAGCTTCCTGAAGCAAAACGATATACGATTGTCATTTTCTGAGGCATGGATGTCGTACATTCATTTAGAATCACCTTGTGCCGCTCGTTACATCGTTTGGATCAATGTCGTCCATGCAGCTGCAGCAGCAGCAGTCGGCTCTTCTACTAGAATCTAGATCTCGCATTAGTCAAAATCGTCGGTCGCTAGGTTTTGAGGCACGGCCCGAGTGTAGTATCTACTAACTCGCCCAACATCTTCAATCGTCCCCCCAAAACCTTCACAGCGATCCGCATCAGCGTTGTCGGCGCAAAAGCAATCCAGCGTCGTAGCCAACGACCGTGCGGACAGCGGGATTTCGGAGATTGATGGCGGAGTGGCCGTCGACTGTCGAGACACGGATTCGGTTTTTTCGGATCGTGCCGTCCCGATCGGCGAGAGCTGCAAGCATTCCACAGTTGTACTTGTCCGGGCCTCTGATCGTCGTGCTGGAGCTCCTGGAAAAGAAGGAATATTTAACCGCGTCGAGAACTCGCCGAGGTCTCTCCAATCTCCGACGCTGCTGTTGCAGGTGGTGCTGGCGCCCCACGGCAGGTCAATACAGTCGTCCAGCTCGGCGATCAGTTTGGTGGCATTGCTGATCTGCTCGTCGAGCTGGGATAGGATACTGGTCTTCTCGTTCTTCTCGGGACGTCGGGCCTTCGCGAATTGTATTGGAGCTAGTTGTGTGGTCTCTCGTCCTGCAAGTGACCACCTCTTGTCCTCGTCGTTTTCCCGAAACAACACCAGATCACAGACTACCTGCGTCTGCCGCAACACGATCGTTTGCTTTTCGTCCGCATCTTCGCGGAGAACATTTCTGCTCGTGGTCCCACTTCCGCCGTTGAAGGCTCGGAGCATCTTCGTGCGAAGAAGCTTCGGTATGTCCCGGAGCGAGAAGGCGGAGCTCTTCCGCGGGCTTGCCGGCGTAGGCGGAAAAAGGCTCCGCGCGGCGCGCACAGTGCGCGTGTTTCTCTCGAGCTCGCGCAACTGCGGTGGTCCGCACCCCTTCAGAGGGGGAAACCGCAACACATCCTCTGCGCAGCTCCGTCCCGAATCGGCATCGTCAACGCGCAGAGTCATCGACCCTGCATCCACGAAAAAGAGCAAGGCTCGCACAGCTGCCTCGCCAGAAGACGAGATCCGCGAGATCGACACGCGCACGCGAAATCGACACGCGCCAGCAGGATCTTCATCTGCCTTCTCGGAGCAGTCGGAGGAGGTTCTTGTAATCGCAATTTCCACCTCACAGGGGCCTGCATGTTCCGCTTCCAAGGTCGTAGATGATCTCGTTCTCGGGGCAGCTTTCCTCGTCGACGTGCTGCTGCCGGACCTCCTAGCGGCTATGGCTGCCTCGTCTACTTCAGTTCTCGCTGGTGCAATCCCGCGCGTCAGCTTGAGGATGAGCACCCCGAGCCGGCCCTGCTGCAGCAGAACAGTCCACTGGACCTGGTCCACCAAATCAACCGCTCGACTCCCCGCCCGGCAGCTGGTGTTCTCGGGGGGCTTCTGCTTTCGTTCTTTCTGCCCGCTACGCAGGAGAAACATGGTTTTCGAAACTTCGTCAGTTGCCCTCTAGCTACATGAGTCATCTGTCTGCGACGTGGTCTCTCTAACATTACATGCTGGCAACTTGTGCGAAAAAGTTTACTTAGGCCGTACTGCGCGGCCGCCACGAAGAACGCGGAACGAAACGGAGACAACGCCGAAGTCACGACGTGCGGACGAACGCAATTTCGGAAACAATAGTGGCTTCCTTTGCTCTCTCAGACTCGCGTTTGCTCGTGCCGGTGGCGCTGAACTAAAAGAACCGACCAGGTGGGAACCTCGAACGTCTCGCGCGGAGATTATTTATAAGTTACGTAAAGTATCATGATCTTCAACTTTTCGCCCGGACGGCAAGCCACTCCACAAGGGATGAAAATGTGAGTCCACGGCCACGGCCACGCCGGAGTCGGATATAAGACGATCATCTTTCTCCTTCTCGTATAAGAAAAACCATAATACATCGCCGGTTTTCGTGCGAGGAGCAGCATCAAACCCTTCTCAGCTGAACCCGGCCCCACCCCCCGCACCACGGCTTCGATCCTTCTTCTCTTGTTGTTTTCCCGCTCCTTGCGGCTTCTTTTTCTCGAGCTGCGACCTGCGCTGGAGCAGTTCCTGCTGGAGCGCCTTCGTCAGCACCATCAGTCGTTTTCTTTCGTGCCGCATTTGGAGATCTTGGTCAGCGGTCGGGAGATTCAACACACGGGAAAGCCGCACGAAATCGACACCGACCTGTCGCGGCAGTGGGCGCAGTTCATTTTCATTTAGGCCACTTTTTAATTTAGGCAGAAATACTTGTTTTTTTGTTTCAAACCGGAATACGATCGGCATGTGCGGGCGCAGGTCCATCTAAGGGCATGTGCGTCACGAGCACGTTCCTGGGGAAGCGGCCGTATCAAGATCAAAAAGAAAAAATAGTTAGTTTTTTAAGCAGATATAATAAATTCCTACCCTCTGCACC
>RXOD01006255.1:0-10831 GCA_005223375.1 Amoebophrya sp. AT5.2
GCAATTACGAAGCAAACGCGGCGCGGACTTTTTCCGCCTGAGTTCGCGTCTTCTGGCGCGGCGACTGCTGCTGGTGCGGCCGGGTCATAGACGCGCACTTCCGGCTCATCTTCGAACCCCACGCGCTGTCGTCCGACCTGTCTTCCTTCCTCGCCGCCATCGCCCACTGGCAGCAACCATTTACTTGGTGCGTAGCCTTGAACTGGGACTCGTGGTGGCACCCATCCGGCGTGCGCTTCAAGGATATCATCCGAAATATCTCCGCATATCGTCTCGCGGAAATCGCGGCACCTGATCATCCTCGATTGGCTCGCGTATTTCGGATGAATGGCTCTCCTTTCACCACAATCCGAACACGTCTTCATCACGAAAGGCCCCGTCACCCGAGCGATCATGTCTCCTCGCTCGATTTGCTGCAACAACGTCGGCAGGTACGGCAGGTCCATCTCCGTGATTTCCACCGTGTCCGGCGGCACCACGTAGCTCAAGTCGGTATCGACGACTCGCTGGCAGAAACGCCGCGCTACGCCCAGTGCCTTTGACGCGGCACCGATTGGCTTCACCAAAACCTTGCCTTCTCGGTTTGGAACAGGATTTACGACAGTAGCCGGCTCCTGGTCGTCCCCTTTGGTTTTGTACCGGACTAAGTCCCCCTCGTACAGCGGCTCCTTGGCGGAAATGTCCTTCTCGATCTGGTCCTTGAGCTTCGCGATTTTCGCCTGAAACTCCTTGTCCACCAGCTGCATGCCCATGCGGATTCGGGCTCGTTCGACTGCCTGCGCGTCGGCAGCAATCACGTCCCCGCTCGCGTTGGTCAGCTGTTTGTTCTGCTCGTCCCAAAACACCAGAGAGTCGGACTCAGGCGTCGTGATCGGCAACGACGCCATCAGTTCCAGCCGCTGGGACGCCGGTTCCTGCGTCCTCTGCAGGTTCTGCCGAATCCGTTCGTTGCGAACCATGTGGCAGAGGATTACCTGGACTGCAAGGGTAAGCTTCGACAAGTAGGGGTCGTGGCGGTACGACTCGAGCTGTGTCTTCAGCGTAAGCTGCAGGCGCTCGATCATCGCCATATAGCGCGCTGAGTTGCCCGATGCTATTCGCAGCCGCATCCCGGCACCCAACATCAAAAGCGCAAGGGCCCGGATGATGTTTTCCGGTCCTGGGTCCACGATGAGTAGGCGGATGATGATCCGGAGAAGAACTGCCATTGACGCCACCCGCGTGACGTCCTGCCCGTTCGGGTGCCCTGACGTTAGATCCATGCCTGGCGCAACTGCGTTTACTGCTTCTAACGTCTCCTGCTCCGTCTTCTCCCGTTTGCACACGATCCGCTTTGGCCCCACCATTTCTCCGCAGGCCTGCTTGTCAAAGCAATTTATCACGTTGACGACTGCTAGCCCCACGTCGGACCACGGCTCCATCAAAAACGTAGTGTCGAGCTTGGAAACCGCGCGGACGTCCACTCCCAGCCAGGTGCCTCGCACCATGCGCAGCGGGTTTGCAGAATATCTGAAATGCCGCGTGCTGGTGAGCATTACGGCGTCGCACGCCTTTTCGACGTCCTCGTATCGGAACCGACGGAGTTGCTTGGCCGCTTCGAGCATGAGTTCCACCTTCGTCATACCCCGCTCGCCAGTACGTCTGGCGATCGCCTTGGCCACGCCGAAAGCGAAGAGCTGTTTCCGGGAGAGACCAAATCGGGGGTCCTTCCGGCAACACCTGTTCATCTCATCAAACTTCAGCTCCGCCTCCGTCCTTTCCGTCACTCCGAACGGCACTAACTCTCCCGTGCAAGTGATGCGCTTCAACAACAAGTCCACTCCCCACGTCAGCGAACAGTGCCTGATCCTGTTCTTGTGGACCTTGTCCTTCAGCGACTCCACGATCGCCACATTGTCCAGGACGCCGTCCCCGACCACAATCGCGATCGTCCCCTTCTCGGAAATCGTCTTCTCAATTTCCCGCCTGAAATTTTCATAGGCGGGCACCGCCCTCACCCGATCCACCACGCACTTTGCTATTCCACACCAGCCGCCCTCAAATTCTTGAAGCGGTGAAGGAAGAAGCTCCACTATCTCTGTAGCTGGCTTCGGCTTCTTCTCGTAGAACTCGCGTGGCACGTAGTGAAGTTTGTGCTTCTGCGACAGCGCTTCCGGCACGCTATCTCCGCGCTGCAGTGATATTACACGCACACCACTAAACGTCAGCGGCGGCCTTAACATCGTGTAGAAGCGCTCGCTCAGCGGCGGTTGGAAGAACTCCTCAGTGATCGGCAAATCAAAAAGGTACGGCGGCAGCACTGGCTTGCTTCCAGCCTCCTCCTGCTCGAAGAAGTAGTCCACCACTATGCTGCGCACTCGATCTAGTGGTCTGCTGATCAGGAAAACGCTCTTAATCTGGAACGAGTAGTCGATCTCCAAAAAGTCGCCGAACGGTTGGTCTAGGTCTCGGACCACGCGTGTGGAGGCGCGCGAATCTGGAAAACGGCCTCCGCGATTCCCCGGCATATTGGTTACGCCGTAGTGCGCCCGCCTGTACCCGTGTACTAGTGCGGGAGGTTCCTGATTGCTGTTGGAAAACTTGAACTCGAACTTGGCCTTCTCCACCTGTGCTTCGACGGTGGTAGTAATTTTGTTGGCCGAAACATCCTTCAAAAACAACTTCTGCTCATCCATCTTCAGCGGCACTCGATTGCTGTGCCACGCTGGGTCTGCTGCAAAAACAACTTGTTCCAAGCTCCAGCCCCTATTGGCCTTTGCGATTTCATGAACCCGCTGCGCGAACTCTCCGGTTACGCCGGCGAAAAGTTCGATATGGTACTTGTCGTCCTCCAGCGGTATTGTCGGCCCACTGGAAAGCCAGGCTCTCGGACTGGTCTCCGATGCCCAGGTGTGACAACCTATCCGGTTCTTCAATCGCATCCCCAGCAGGCTGCTGGCCCCCTTTCCTTTCCATTCCGTATCATCGATCGCTATCAACTCCGCCACTCCCGAAATCTTCAACTGTTCATTTCGGTAAATCACCAGCGCCGTGCCATCAATGAAAACTTCGCCACCCGCCGTGTGCGCGGCCTGCTTCACCCTCGATTCCGGTAGCTGTATTTCGTAGCTCAGCCAGAAATCGACTATTGCCCGCGCCATCATGACGGAGTCGAAGTTCTCCCGGTTGAAGCCGGTGTCGAGTTCGGACCGACGTTTTCGCCATTCTGCTTTGAAGTCCGGGTGCTTGAACACCACCCTAAAAACGTCGATCTTCTCTATCGATAGCTTGATCGAGTTTACGGACGTCTCGGGTCCTCCCCAAAAGGGAGCGCCGAGTTATCCGTGCTCTTGTCCTCGCTGCTGCCCGCGTGCTCGTCGGGCTTGTCCGGCTGCATCTGGTGCTCGAGCTGCGGATCGAAGTCGCAGCGCGACATGAAGACGCTGATTGGCTCACTGTCGACGTCCTCCACGACCCTGCACATGTCGAAAACATCGCCCGTGCTGTTATCGACCGCAATGGAGTAGACGGACACCGACGGACGTCGCGCACCGGGTGGTGGCGTACCTCCGCGTCTCTCCTGCCTCGCCTTGCCTTTGCCCTTCTGCTTCCTGGCAAACCTTGCCAGCGCTACTTCTGGCTTCTCCTTGTCGCCAATGTTACCGCTCGGGCAGTTGAAACTGCGGTGGTCGGTCGCCCCGCAGATGTTGCACGCATCACCCTGCTTGCAATGGCGAGCCATGTGGCCAATCTGACCGCATTTTGCGCACTTGCCCGGAAAGTAGGGCACGCTCCCGTTCGACGAAGAAGAACTACTCCCGCCGGAACCCCCAAAGAACGGTTTCTTTCCGTCCCGCTTGGCACCAAACTTGGGGTACAGCGCGTTGATTTCTGCATCCGTCGCGTCGGGAAACCACGTTTGCAGCTCGTTGATTGTCGGCATCTCCAACTCCTTGATGGTCGTCACTGTTCGGTCGCTGTTGCGCACTTCCTCCATCGTGACAATGTCCTGGTCGTTTACTGCCATATGCTTCAGCTCCTCGAAGGTAACAACTGGGCGGCGCGTCAGTCGCTTGATGTCGCGCTCCAGGTCCTTCGGCAGGCTAATGCGGCAGATAATCTCCTCCCAGATCATCAACCTCTGCAGCAACGAGCAGTTCTGGCCGCAAAGCGAGAAGCCACAGTCGTTGGCAGTATCCTCGATCCGGATCAGTTCCGTCAAAAGCGTCACGCTGCCCCTCTTCTTCCAGTTCTTCAGACTCCACTCGCGGACGCAGTCCATAAACGTAATCGTCTTCGCTGGATTTTCGACGCATACCAACCGCATGTAGTTGTCGAAAGACCACGAATCCTCCACGTCGTCACGGATGATGCGGCGCTGTTTCATTAGTTTTGCCGCGGTGTCATCGTGACAATACTTGAAGAAGCGGCCGACGAGAAACTGCTCATGAACGGACTCGAGGACTGACCCCTGCGACATCATCGATCCAATCGCCAGGCGGAGTTGGTTGGCGTATGCTTTCGTATTCCGCATGTCTTTTGCTTGCACCTCGCTCAGCGCGTCCTTGTTGAACTGGAAACGCGCCAGGTCGCGAGAATCGTACTTCTCGCCCTTCTTGTCGAGGACACTTTGCAGCTTGATGTTGATTTTCGGAATCGCGCCTAGCAAACCATACTCCGACATCTGGACTCCCGAATTCTCGTTCTGCTCGCGGAAGCCCATAAACTGGCCGTAGGACAGCAACCCGTTCCCGCTCGGGTCGTTCGGTCCTCCGGGGCCTCCGTTGCCGCCTTGCGCGTCGTTTGGCAAGAGAGGGTCCATCGCACCTGGCCCCCACCGCGGCTGCACCTGGCCTGGAAGCAATCCCGGCATGTTCGGCGATCCGCTTCCCGGACTGCCGCCAAAGCTGGGGGTCTGCATCCCTGGCGTCGGTTTGCTCTGTCCTGAAAGATTCCAGTTACCCTGAATCATAGCGCCAGAACGGGGTGGCAGGGTAAACCCGCACGTGTGAGCCCCTAGGCACTCGTTGCAGAACTCGCGGTCGCAGCCCTTGCAACGGAAACCGATTGACGGTTTGTTACACGACGGCATCTCGCAGATTGTCGCGCGCAGGCTGTACGGCCTGGCCCCGGAAGTGGTCAACGCCGGTGGTGGCGTCGGCACACGATGACCGGTCGTGCCTGCATTCGTGACTGGTTGGCAAATCAAGCTCGGAGCGGAGGCGGCTGAACTGTTGTTGGTTAGAACTGGCACGCCCTGTACCAACCCGCTTTGGGTAGTTCCGGTCATCCGCCCGACTGCTCCTGGTGATGGAGTGTTCACGCGCTGCTTGATCAACTGGCCCCGCAGCTGCTCCATCTGGTCCTTACGAGCTTGCTCTAGTGCGCGATCCCGCGCGTCCCGCAGCCGCTCTCGTTCTTCACGCTCACGTCGGTCTTCCTGGAGAATCTTCATTAGCTCCGCCATCTGTTTGCCGTTTGCCTCCAGCTGTTCCGAGTTGCGGCGCGAGCCCGCCTCCAGCTCTTGGGTCTTGACGCGCAGTAGTGCAGCTTCCTCTTGGCGACGTTCTTCTGCATCCTGCAGAGCGCGCTTTTGCTCGGTGCGGAAATGCTGCAACTCCTGCTGCGTGTGGCGCGCTGTCTCAGATTGGGACGCTGCCGTATCTGCCTTCATCTTGGATAGTTGCTCGGCGACATTCTTCGTTTCGCCTCGTAGCGCACCAAGGAAGCCGCCCATCTGCTGTTCGGCGTACACGAACTTCTGATCCATCTCGCTTCGAACTTTAGCTTCGATTTCAGAAGTTGCTACTTGCTGCTGCGTACTCGATGCTGACGCGGCGTTCTGCTGTTGCTGCTGCACGTCGCGCACCGCTCGCGCGATCTCGTCCCTCTCCTGGTGGTACTGCTGGCGGTCTTCTACCAGTTGATTCACCACCATGTTGGTCTGCGTCTGCAGATTGAGATTTGTGTGGACGATCGTCTCCCGCGCATGCACGTCGACCGTAGAAGAAACTGGTTCTGCACTCGACGATGACCCTGTGCCGATAAAAATCTCCTCCACCTCACGCTCTGCGAAGCTGGCTTCAGACTTCGGCGTCGAAGAACCCCGCGAGCGCGATCCGGCTCGAACTCCTCGCTGCGACACTGGCCCGTACGGTGCTACTGCAAGGTCGGCAGCAGTTGGGCTTGCCGGACGCAGATTGTTGAAAGCGCGCGGAACGTCTGTAGCCGCGTGCTGCATCAGTCTGCTGGGACTATCCTCTATCGGGGAGGAAAACTTCTGGCCGAAAGTCGGACTCGCGATCGAAGTAGGACCGGGCAAAGCGGTCCGCGCTGGCGACACATTAGGTGTGTCACCGCCATAGAGACTTCCACCGCTCACGTCGACTGCTGGCACGATTGCCTCCTCCTCGGACGCCATCGGAACGTCCGGGCGCACCCAGTCGTCGGACCCGCTCATTGTAGCTGGATCCCGCGCTGCTGAAGGGAGAGACTGCGCGTCTCCTGCGTAGACTTACGCGGACAACAAGAGATAGTTTTGCCGCTTGCTGGATCCGTTACGGTGAACGGAAAGTAGTCGCTGCTGATAGGAAGTGCTGTTTCTTCTAATGAGGAACCCCCACTAGTTGGTCGTTTTGAATCTACAGAAGAAATTATATTTAGAGGTAGGATTGCTTCTGATGGTGAACCTTGAATTGTTCGGATCGCTGCCTTAGGCGATTCTGCCATCACTACCCTTACATTGTCAAAATTTTGTACAAAAGAAGAAGACGCACTACTAGAGGTAGTTCCGGAAAAAACAGTATTGTTATTGTTCTCGTTCGTTTGCACCTGTACTCTCAAAGACTCTACTTCCCGCTTCAGTTCCTCGTTCTCCCGGAGTAAACTATCATCCTGCTGTTGTTGTTCTTGCCTGAACAACGTCTTAGCTTTAGCCAGTCTTTGCCTCGGGTTAAGTCTAGAACGTTTCTTACTGCTTCCCTCGGAATTCTGCATTATCGCTCTGGAACGTCCCAAGAAAAGTTTGACTGTGAAGAAAAGAACTCCCCAAATAAAATGGGTGAACACTGGTCGCTTGTCTGTTTACTTTGCGTAGTACGTTACGTAGTAAATCTAGTACTGGTATGATTATAAGATACATATCGTCAACGGCCACACTTAAGATTAATTTACCTGTGTGTTGAATTGAAAAGGGCTCAGTTTCTGAATCAAAGGATAGGTCGGTGAATACATGAACCACTACCTCCGCTACCACTGTTAATTTTGATGCAAATACAGGCCTCCGATCGACGTAATTCATACGGAGACCGATCAACGTGATCTCATGTAGAGCAAAGATCTTGATTACTGCTATTGGCCGTTGACGAACACACTTACATTAGTCCCATGCTTTGTACCAGTGCCTGGTTGGTACTCCTTGACTCAATGAGTAGGTACCACATTGGTTATACATTGTTATCATTCGCTGAGCCTTCAGCGAATCTCCCAAAAGAAAAGAAATCCTATTCGGTTGCCTCGGGTCTTGAGCCACCCGGGCAGGCAAGAAACACAATTGATTTCATTGTTCAACCGCAGGTGGATTCACCAATGCTGTGCTTATCGTTCTATCGATGTCGATGATGAAGCGACGAGATAACGAGACGACTTGGCAATAGAATTCGAGTACGCTCCACTAGAGCACTCGCCTCTCAACGACACTCCATTCTACGATAGAGGAATCACATAGAGGCGAATTGAGGGACGCGGGTGGTCCGATCCCAGAGGCACGAATGCCAGCGAGCCTGCTACGAAGAGGTGCAGGACAGAGACCAGAATGTGCCAATAGAACATGCGCTGCCCGTTCTTGTGGCGGAAGGTTGGGTTGAGAAGGTCGCTTTTCGCGTACTTCATCTGCCACATCATACGAGCAGCAACTCCCAGCCCGCCCAGGGTCAGCAGACCGGTCAATACGGTAGGCAGCCAAAGCAAAACACGCTCGGAATTCGTCAGCGATGGCTCGGCCACAGGATTCGGAAACACGTTTTTCGGGTAGTGCGGATTCGGGTGGGCTAGCTGCTCAGCGGCAGGCACCGGCTTGAACCCCGATGCTGGCTGCTCGCTCTTCTTTTTGGCCGTGTTCTGCACTTTCACACTGGCCATCTTCTTCTCCATGTCGTCCCTCCTCCCTCGCATTCGCATTCCCCCCGCATGGGCGGACACCAGCCCGCATGAGGAGCTGAAGCCGCCTAGACCAACAAGTCCCGCTGTCGCCACCAGGATGCTGGTGCGCGTTCTCGACATCTTGATCTTCATCTGGGAAGATGATATAGAAGCACCGCTATGTGTATGTATCTACTTACTTACTTTTAAGGAACAAGTCCAAGTGGAACTGGAAGAGAAAGTAGAAAGTGCGAAAGCTGCATTGCAATAATTATAGCCGGGAGTCAGTGCATGACCTGCATTGCTGAAATGGCCTATGGTTCCCACTTGGAGCAAGTAGTGGGAAGGGGAACAACAACCGCTATAATATTATTGACGGTTGTGTGGTCGGGATCGGGTGCTAACCCTTCCTTGTTCTAGAGTTAGGGTGCGCACGATGGAGCTTGCTACGGGGAGACCGACAAACTAAAACGCAAGCGGCAACCTACCTGGGAGTGGGACGAGTGGCTATATTAAAAAAGAAGTCAAGTTTACTGAAGTAAAAGCGGAAGCATAAGGCGTGTTTCAACGTAGCGGAAGCACAAGGACACAATTGACGAAAAGCTCGAGAAACACCCGCAGGCACAGAAAAACGAAATGTCACGGACTTTCATCTATGATGGAGTGATGTTCTTGTTGCTCTTCCTCTTATTCACACCCACGCACTAGGCAGACGTGGACTCCGCCCAGCACCAGAGGACTTCTCTGCCCAGCACATTGGCATTCGCGTCCTCGAACGAGGAGGATGCCTCTGGTTGGTCGCGTAGTGGAGGTGGAGCCACCTTTTTTTATAGTATGTGCAACATCGCTATCGCTTCACTTTCTTTCAGTACATCGCTTCATCATCGGCACGATTTTTCGCGCCGGAACAAGCAGTGATATACTTCTCTGCACACCGCTCTCCGCGCTGGCTGGAGGACCGAAGAGCAGCTGGCAATACAATAGCATCGGCTGGGTCTGGCAATTTTTCTACAAGAACGTTCTGGTGCTCTAATGCTAATCCACATTGGTTCTGCCTTCGCGTAGCTCGAGCAGCCGCCGGATGAGCTGCGCGCGAGTTATCAAACCCGTCCCCTGCTGCAGCTCCTCCCACTCCCCCTCCTCGAGCACGAACAACGATATCAAGTTTGCCGACGCCTCGTCGTCTTTATCCCATGCGATTTGTCGTGCGCGCCGCAGGTCGGCCTGCGCGGTGGAGCTTTTTGAAGATGTCGTGTCCATAGAGGCCGCGGCGGCGCGATTGGAAGTGCCGCGCGGTCCAGACGAGGTGGACATGATCGTCGACGCCCGCGGCGTTGATCCAATTGCAGCGGTGTTGAGCTGGCCACAGCATTCTGCGCCGGGAGGTCCTCTTGCTTCAGCAGGAGCACAGTTTTCGCCTCCTCGTCCCTCGATGCCAGATAAACTCGCCTCCTCGACATTCTTCGCATTGAAGGCTAAGGCACACACCATGCTGTAGTCCCTCCGCAGATGGAGCAGCTCATGCTCATCTGCCGAAGGACTACATGGTGTGTTCATTCTTTGACTTGCACTTGTCATTGTTTCATCAACATCTTCAAGATGCAAGTCCCCTCCCACGTCGTCGACTGAGAATCCATACACTAGCACTGTTTCGAGCATTTTCCGTCGGGCATCGGCGATTTCCGTCTCCGCTCCAAGCGCCTTCGCCTCGGCGGCCAGGGCTGCTGCGACGCCCAAAGCCGTCCGCCCTCTCTTATCAAAAACCAAAACGTTGCTCCCCGCGGTGAGTAGGTATTTCACCGTCTCCGTTTGGCCACCGCTGGCCACCGCCTTCAGCAACAGAGTGTGCCCGGTTGAAGCCTCCTGCTGGTCTAAGTTCAAATTTTCCACGCCGCAGAGCTCGCAAAACACGCGCACCACGTCGGGGGAATTGACGTTGGCGGCCAGCCACGCGGACCGCCCGTAGTGCTGGGCGAGGAGGCAACGCATGTTTGAGTACTCTGCAGCGGTGCTCCTGGGAATCTTGTCTCGGTCATGCTGCGTTTGCTGGGGGCGTGTTGGGATTCCATTATCAGCTCCTCGTCCAGCACCCCTTTGAGCTATGCCACTTTGCGGTGCTCTTTCCGCGGGCCCGAACGGCAAAGAAAAAGAGCCCAAACTCTCCACTGAGTCCGAGGATTCCTGATTCGGCAAGCGGCTGGGGTCGACACCAGACAAGTTTCTCAGCAGCAGCTCTACGATGTGTGCGTGGCCCGCCGCCGCGGCGAAGTGCAGGGCTGTGGCGTTCGTATCCGAGCGGCGCAGGACCGAGATATCTCTGTGCTGCAGGAGCATCTCGCACACCACCCGGTGGCCGTTGTGCGCTGCCAGCATCAGGGGGGTTTTCCCGAAACCCGACACGCAGTTCACGTCCAACAAGTCTTCCTGGAGGAGCAGGCGCAGCTTCTCTAGCCAGTTTAGAGAACGTGCGGCTTCTCCTCCAGGCGATGGACAACGCCGGTTTCGCACCAAACTATGAAAGTGAAATCCGTCCATGTCATCCGAAAACCAAGCACAACACAGCTGTTGTGCTTGGTGGTCAGACGTTGTGCTTTTGGGACCCAAAGCTTCCACGAAAGCTTCAGCGAAAGCTTCCGTGAAAGCTGGCACGAAGCTTGGTTTTGGATGCTTGGACGGATTTCACTTTCATAGTTTGGTGCGAAACCGGCGTTGT
>RXOD01006256.1:0-10827 GCA_005223375.1 Amoebophrya sp. AT5.2
TCCGCCACTAAAGGAGACCCATCACGATGTACTTACCAGTTGGCCACTTACCAGCTGGTCCGGTCATACGGCTGTTTAACGTGAAGCAGCACCACCCGGCGGATCGCACCAACACGCAGCTGGCGTTCCGGTTTTCGGTGGGGGGCTTTCTGCTGTATTTGTTGTGGGTGCTTTACAGCGTGTTTCTGTACACAACGGTGGTGTTTCTGATCATCATCTACAGCGGGGGCGCGAAGGGTCAGAACGCGTTCCACGTGTGGGTGGAGAAACTGGTTCTTGTCTGCGAAGACGGCGGGGACGAAGCGGGGAATGCAACTGGAAATAATGCTCCTGCTGCACAACAAGCAGGATCCCCGCCCTCCTCCAGCACCAGCACTGGTTCTTCCTTCTACTCGTTCCACTGCAGCGGGTGGAACCTAAGACGCCCGGACAACGTGAACGCCCGGCTGCAGACTGGTTTTGCGTTTCTCTACTGCTGGATCCTGCTCACGATCTTGATGGCCTTCTTCTACTTCGCGGACCTGTATTACATGCTTTGTTTCGCCGAGGTCGCCGACCTCGCCGACGCGGACACGATCGGGTTCTCCGAGGACGTCTGGGAGCAGGAGGAGTCGGCGTTCCACACCGGGGAGGCGGGAATGGAATCGATGCCGCAAACGAGGAAACAACACGAACGGGCGCTGACGAGCCGGAACCTGCAGCCGATTCAGTATGTGGCGATCGAAACGGAACGGACGAGCGCGTCGATGGACAAGGAACTGCGCAACGTGTATGACTTTGATATGCAGGTTGGGGGCGAGTCGGACATGGACGGCGCGGCACCTGGGGAAACGGGGGGCAATTTCATCCGCCGGAGCGTGGCGCCCGGAGGCCCGCTCGGATCGTCCTCGGAGCAGCAGGGCGCTTATGCTTCGGGTGAGAGCCAGGAGGTGAACCTGAAAATCTTCCGCTTCAAGTGTTTGAAATACGTGTACGACGAGGACCAAAGGATGTTCGTCGCGAGGAAGGAGCGGCTGGACCACCTCTCGATGAGCCAACTGCTGTCGAGGTTTTTCCACGGCCACGACCGGGCGGGGGGTACGGCGCAGAACAGGGACAACGCGAGCGTGCGGCTGGGCCTGGGGACGCTGACCTACGACAGGGTAAACACGCTGCAGAGCCACTTCGGCAAAAACACAATCGAGCCGCACGAGGACAAGACCTTTGTCTACTGCATGGTGCAGGAATTCACCACCAGCTTCATGTACGTGTTCCAGGTACAAGCCGCGCTCTTGTTCATTTTTCTGGACGCGTTTTACATCACGTTGATTTTCGAGACGCTGTACTTGATTTCGGGGACCATGAACGCTTATTACGAGTACCGGAACTGGCACCGCATCCTCGACATGAGCCGGTCCAATTCGCGCGTGAAAGTGTGGCGCAACGGCTACTCCGCACAAACCACCCAGCCGAAGTTCTACGAGATGGGCTCGGAGGAGCTCCTCCCAGGCGACGTGTTGGAGGTCACCGACGGAATGGTGCTGCCGTGTGAAGCAATGTTAGTGTATGGGAGTCTGTTAATGGACGAGTCCTCTTTGACAGGAGAGTCCACGCCGATGGAAAAAGAAGTGGCGGAGAGCAACGGCCCGCGGAGAGCATTGGACCCGAACAAAGACAAGACGCACATGCTGTTCGCAGGCACGGAAGTGATCGCCGTGTTTGCGAAGGGAGGAGCAGCATCTTCATCTGTAGCTGGAAACTCTTCTACTGCAACAGCATCTTCGGAAATAGCGGGGTCGTTTTCGGAGCAGAGGGTGTATGCCGTGGTCACTGGAATCGGGACCGGCACGATGAAGGGCGATTTGATCCGCACCATGTTCTACCCGCTGCAACTGTTCTTCGAATTTGACTTTGAATTAAGGCAGGCGTGGACGTACCTGGCCTTCCTCCAGCCGCTGGTGCTGCTTTTACTTATCGTGACGACCGAGCCGTATAGGGACGACGAACACTTCGAAACGATTATCGGAGTTTTGATCACGGGGTTCACTTCGTTCGCGCAACTGGTCAACCCGATGATTCCGACGATGCAGGCGCGCGCCAGCGAGAGTGCCTCGCGTCGGCTGGAGGCGAAGGGGATCGGGTGCGTGGAGCCGAAGAAGATCGCGCAGGCGGGCAAGGTGAATTTGTTTTGTTTTGATAAAACGGGCACGTTGACGAAGGAGGGCATGGACTTCTACGGGGTCTGCGTGAACAAGGGCGAGAAGGGCGAACTCGCGAACCGCTTCGCGGCCACCAGGATGAGTGCGGTGTTAGAAGAAACGCACATCACGGGAGCAGCAGCAGGTGCTTCCCCCCTCCAGCCAATCCCCGGACGTCCTCTGCACGGCGAGGGGTCTGACGTCGACGCCGCGTCGGTTTCCGGAGCGGAGAGTGGGAGGACGTTGTCCGATGTGGGAGGACCTGCCAAGAGACCCGTGACTTCGATCAGCCACATCATGAACGAGATGCGCACGAGAACCTCGCTCGTTTCCGGTGACCAGGCGCTTCCACACGTCCAGGAGAACTTCGACGAGGTGGCGTACGAAAGCATTCAACAGTTCCACAACACCATGGTGAACACGAAGCAGGACAGCACTTTGTTCGCTTTGGCTTGCTGCCACTCCCTCAGCGTGGGGCCGGATGGAAGTTCGATCATCGGAAACCCGTTAGAGAAGGAGGCGCTGAAAAGCGTCGGGTGGAGCTTGCAGAGACCCTCGGCGGGTGCTTCGGGACCATCCTCCTCTTCGAGCGGACAAAATCTAAATCACCTCCTCGTCCGAGGGCCGCAGGGAAGCGGACAAGAAGCGCTGATCCTGAGGAAATGGAAGTTCGACCAGTCGCGTCAACTCCAGATCACTATCTGCTGCACGGAAAATCTAAAAAACCCGGACATGAGCAAGGTGACTGTGTTCGCGAAGGGCTCTATGGAGGCGGTCACGAAGCTGGCCAAAAACGAGCACGACAAGAAAATCAGCGATTTGACCACGCTGTACGCGTCGAGAGGGTTCTACGTTTTAGGACTGTGCCAGGCGGAGTGGCGGATGAATTGGGGGGATATCGAGGGTGTTTCCATGGACGACGTGCTGGCTAACGCGCGCTTCGAATACCAGGCCATGGCTTTGTTCCGAAACGAACTCCGCCCGGAAAGCTTCTACGTGATCAAGGAATTGAAGGCTGCAAACGTCCACACCGTTATGATCACGGGCGACAGTGTCTACACGGGCGTCGCGATTTCCAAGGCGGTGGGGCTGGTCGAAAACTGCCCCTACTGCATCACGGCGGATGCCGACGGCGTGCCCGTGTGGGAGGAGATCGATGGGGGTATCAAGAACAACCACGACCTGGACCAGCTGCACTATTTGTTGAAGGCGAGCAACCAGGGGACGCAACGGGGCGTGGACTTTGTCAGTTGCGCGATCAATGACAAGGCGCTGCAAAAGGTAATTTTTGTGGGATTTCTTTTCGTCAATATCTGGGCCGCGTTTGGCCTCGTGCCTATGCAGTGATGAAGTGACTGGAATTGCCCTAGAGGTAGAGTATTTGCATTTTGGTTCCCCCCTAGTTCGTATCATCAGACCCTCTGCTATCCAGGGGTGCCATTCATAAGGCCGCTGTTCACAAACCTGACCTTTGTAAACTTTGTGAGCTGCGCGATCAATGACAAAAAAAGAAAAAAAGGAGGTGCGCGATCAACGATCAACGACATCAGGTAACCACCGAGCAGGGGTACGCACACCTGTGGCACAAGCTGCAGCCCTACATCCAGGTGTACGGCCGCGTGAAGCCGGATGGGAAGCGGAAAGTGATCCGCTTCTTCCAGGACCGGTCCACGCGCTACGTGGTGGCTATGGCGGGCGACGGGGGGAATGACACGGGTGCGTTGAAGCAGGCGCATGTTGGTGTGGCGCTGGTGCACGGGTCGCAATCTGAGGGCACCAGCAACGTGGTCGCACCGTTCGTGGCGACGGAGGACGACATTAGCAAAACGGTCGACATTTTGAAGGAGGGGCGGGGGTGCTTAGATACCTACATCTCCTGCTTCTACCTGTACACGCTGTACGGGTTATCCTGGATCTTCCTCGGCAAGATCTACATGCAATCCAGGCTGGCGTTTGGGAATTTTTCGCAGTTCGCGACGCTGGATTTTTTCTTCGTGATTTTCCTGCCCCTCACTTTAACGTTCCAGGGGCCGCGGAAGACCCTGGCCACCATCACCCCGAACGCTGCGATCGCCAAGGGCCCCAGCTGGCTCTACATCGGGATCTTCTGGCTTTCTAACGCTGTGGTGTTTTTTGTTTTGATTTTGACCATGCGGTTTCCCTTCGCGGAACCCCTCAAACCCGATCTCGACATTCGCAAGGTGGAGGACCCGATGCCGGCCTGGTACTCACCGCTCAGCTTGACAAAAGAGGGATTTTGGTACATCGGGGACATCGCGGGAAGGTCGAACAACCCAGACATGGCGCTGATCTTCATGTGGCAGTGCTTCGCCGTGGTCAACATCGGAATTGCGTGCGTGAACGGGGGGATGCGGCCTAAGGGCAGGAAACTCGGTGTGATCACGCGGGAGGACGGGAGGCAGACAGTGGTGCGGGTAAGAGATTCTGCGGCTGCTGCTGGCGCTGATTTAGAGGAGGGAAGGCCGATCATGTTTTCCAGTAGTTCTTCTTCGAGCAACGCTGGGGGCTCGGCGACGGAGAGCGCTTCTGACCGCGACGAGCTGGCGTCGACGAGCACGCCAATCGCGAGCAGGAGGACCCCCAATCAGTCAGTGCCGCCGCAGCCGCGGAACTTGTCGCAGCTCCGGCAACGGACATTGTTGTCCGGGTCTGCTGGGCGCGAGACCAGCGGCGCGTCATCACGGGACAACTTGATGTCGTCGCGCGAAACGAGCGCGCTTGCGAAAGCGAGGGACACGGTCGGCGAACCGGTGACAGCAAATAATGGTTCTAGGCAGAACGTGGGCGGCATGTTGGAGCAGATTGAGCTGAAGCCGGAGGAGACCGCCTGCCACCGGTTCTGGAACCACCCCTACAAGCGACACTGGATCACGAACCCGTGGTTCGTCGGGCTCGTTCTACTTATCTGGGCGTTTTGCGTGATGCTCTTGTTTACGAAGGGGAAATGGTGGAATTACGTGTGGGACGTGAACAGCTTCCAACACCAGCAGGGGGGGGAGCTAAAAGACTACTTCCAGGGCTACCACGGCACCATGCGGACCATGCGGGAGTTGCGGGAAAGGGAAGTGGATGAGATTTTGACCGGCGACGGGAAGCGGGTGCTGGCGCTACCTAAAGGGAAGCTAAACGGGTTGGAGATCAGTGTGCAGACGGCGGAGGGAGGTGAGGGTTCGGGGAGTACGTCGGAGGGCAAGTCCGCGGACGCCGCGCGCCAGGAGAAGGTGCAGAAGCTGAACGAGGAGCAGGCAGCCAAACACAAGCAGCAGGAAAAACAAGGACTGTCGCCCAACGAGGCCGACCCGTACGAGTCGTGCAAAACGTACGGGGGTGAAATTTTGAAATCCAACGCGAAGACCTCGAACGTGGAGTTTGCGCAGAGCTTTCTGCCCTCCGACGTGGGGGTGGTCACCACGGGTCAGGCGTCGCCCTACGCAGGGTACATGGAAGGAAGCTGCGCGATTCACGTACGGGCAGCCGAAGGAAGGACGAAGGCGACTGCCGGGCAGGAACAGCCGCACGGTGGAGAGAATGCCGGGCAGGAACAGCCGCACGGGTTCTGGCAGGTACTACGAGGAGATTTAGATTTTTTGATCGACATGTCGGGATGAAAAGAAGAACCGAGGATCAAGCCATCAGCGATTCTTGAGAGAATAGCATCGAGTGAATCTATCGTCTTCTGTCGATGGTCACTTCCATTCTCCCGTCCGCGTGGGCTACCGCTACGGCTATAATGATCTAGCTCTAGATTCAGAACATAGGACGAAAAGGATACTTAGGATGAAAGGAATAGGAGAGCCATTCTCGAAATTCAGATGAATAGAAACGACTACTTAGATCTTCGGTCCAGGTGGCAAACTCAAGTGCGCACCTTAACTGTAGACTCAGGGGGAGGTTAGCACCGAACCACGACATAGTCGTCATATAAACGACCTCCGATCACCATCGCTCTAACAGGACCTCGGTTGGCTTGGGCACTCGCGCGCGCACACGGATACCGCCGAGCAAGCGAGGTGGTGCGAGTATCTGTGCATGGACGCCTGGCCGTATCGAGCGGACCGGAACTCCTTCGCCTGCAAATTTGCCTACCCCTCGGGGAACGACTGCTACCTGTTCCAGGGCAACGTGGACCACTTTCTCCACGTGCAGGGGATGGTGTCCGCGGAAGCCGGAGCCGGTGTCGGGGGAGGAGCAGCTGCGGCGCCCGAAACTAAAAACGGTGGTGGGAAAAGCGCCAAGAACAAGAGTGCAACCTCTTTCCTGGAAGAGGAGGAGGAGGAGCAGGACGAGTCCTCTTCGGAAGGGCTGGAAAAGGAAATCCACCTCGATGAGTCGACGTTCCTCGAGCAAAACACGGAGGCCTCGAAAAAACACACTCACAAGCCAGCCAAACAGGTCGCGCAGCAGGAGGCCGAGAAGGTCGCGGCTACACCCGCTTCTGTGGACAACGACAACAACGCAGCAGCCCAGCAGAAGAACCAGCAAAATAAGCAGCACGCCAGGGACACGCCCGCGCCGACCTCTCCCGGCGCCGCCGCCCCGGATGCTGTCGGACAGAAGGGGGCGGGCGGCGGCACCGCCGGCATGAAGGACGCGGATCATGCGGCGGGTGAGAAGGCCGCCCCCGCGGACGTCAACAAGCTACAACAAACGAGCCCGGGGGACGCGAAGAAGGTCGTGGTCCTGGACCGCTACAACGTGTTCGGTTTGGAAAAATCCGGGTACCAAGCGCATTCGTTTGTGGTGTTCCTTCTGGTCGTCATGGCCTGCCACACCATGTGCGTGATCGGCGCGACGAAGGGGCTGAGGAAGTAGTCGAGGAGCAGCACTTGCCGGGCCTAATGGGGGAGGTTGGGCCTTCGGGAAAAGTCATCTGAATCAATGTAAACTTAATTGCTTAAAGCCATCATCTAATATCATCATCACATGTAGTCTGTCATGTCATCAGATCATAATTGCTAAAAAGTCATCATGCTGTCTATGATTTTGTTTTTGCTTGCATCATCTATCTTTTGCGCGCAGTTTTCTTCCGAAAAATAAAGACCTACTCCAACTGAGCCAAATCTGAGACTAACCGACGCTAGACATTCATGTACTTTTGCCGCCCCCTGTCGCTCGAAAAACTTGTTTTCTGATGTAGACCGTGGGGTATATTTATCGGCTACTTCGCAG
Source organism: Amoebophrya sp. AT5.2 (assembly GCA_005223375.1). Lineage (NCBI taxonomy): Eukaryota > Dinophyceae > Syndiniales > Amoebophryaceae > Amoebophrya > Amoebophrya sp. AT5.2. The sequence continues at coordinate 7,368 of RXOD01006256.1, forward strand.
AGTCGAGCTTCGTGGCCTACGATCAACCAGCGGCGCGAGTACCTTACTGAACTGTGATTATGCTACTCAAATGCGGGCAAGGAGCCGGGGCCGGGGGTAAGCACAGACTTACAGATGAACCCGAAAACAATGTATCAGAATCATGAGATTAGTACAAGATAGAATTCAACTGCAATAATTTTGATGCGTCAAGAACACCGTAGGATAAGGAAGCACTACTACAGACCCGACGTCAAATTTTGTCATCCCGAAATGGGAACTCATTCTCAATCTCACTCTGTGCTGAAGCCACTTTCTTATGCGATAGGGCGGCTGCACCATCTGCAGCGAGCGAGTTCGCCTTCGTCGTCAACCGCATTGGGCTCAGGGAAGAGAACATTGATCGGAGAGAGACTTCGATCGGAGAGAGACTTCGGTCGGGAGCGAATATCGTCGTTGTCTGATCGACTCGCGGTCGCTTTTTCTCTTCCGGTAAATCTTCGTTTTCGTAGTCGCTCATCCACCACGACAGTCATGGTAGAAGAGCAGTACCTTCAATCATCTCGGCAGGCACCATGATCGGAACGAGAAGATAATCCATCGATCTTGCCTTTCATAGCCTTTCTTTCTTTGTAGCCTTTCTTTCTTTGTACAGCTTTTCAAAATGGACATGGAGCTCTCCGGGCCTGCCCACGGGATACCGCTGGGTGGTCTCTCACCTCCCCAGACCCCCCCGCCGCAGCAGTTCGGCTCCCCTGACACTGCTACGGGCTCCTTTCTCACTGCGCAGGACCAGATGCTCCACGCCACGCAGGAGCGCAGCTACACCGGCCCCAGCGAGTTTAGCTTCACCACGCGTTTGGGCGGCCATCTGTCCCAGCTTTCCAAATCCACGCAGCTGCAGTTGATCACTGTTGTTTTCCTCTCGCTGCTTTTAACTACTGCGCTGTTCGGGGTGTGGCGCAAATTCCTTCGGCCGAGGGTGTTCGACGTGAAGCAGGTTTTTCCGTTGTCCGCCGCGCGCAGAAAGGACACGCAGCTGGCGTTCCAGCGTTCCACTGCGGGGCTGCTTCTCTATTCGTTGTGGGTGGTAGCGAGTGTGTTCATGTACTTCTCGGTGGCGGTTTTGATCGCGATGTACGTGTCCGGCGCGCACGACGAAGAAAGCAGCACGGGCGGGAAGCTGATGCTGCAACTCCAAAAACTGATGCTGGTGTGCGACGACGGAGGTCTTGGGGGGGGGAGTGGTGGTGCTGTCGCGGCAGGAGCAACTCCAACTTCCGTGCAGAGCGATGTCGAAAATGGAGGAGCTTCGGCTGCTCCAACAACTGGAGGGGCCGCACCAAATGACGCATCTGCATCTGCTCGGTCGGTGGCGGCGCATGCGTCTTCCTTTGTCGAGTACACGTCGTTTTTGGAGACAGATGGTTTGGAGACACGTGGTTTTTGGGACAGAGGTGCCGCCTCCCGACCTGGCCCTGGACCCTCTTCGTCTTCAAATTCAAGCCCATCGAACGGCCAGGTGGCGGACAGCGGCGTCCGCGACCGGTACACTTTTTCTTGCACCAAGTGGGACAAGATCCAGCCGGACTCCACCAATTTCAAGCTGCAGACCGGCTTCGCGTTTGTGTACGTTTGGTTGCAGCTCACGATCTTGATGGCGTTTTTCTACTTCGCGGACCTGTACTACATGCTGAGCTTGGCGGAGTGCAAATCGTTGGAAACCGCGGACGTGATTGGGTTTTCCGAGGACGTGTTTGACGTGGAGGAGGGGGCTTTCTTCACCGGAACGCTTTTGGGCTTTCAGGGCAGGGGCTTGAGCGGGGAAAGCGCTCCTGGGAGTGCGGGTGCGCTGGAAAATAATGGAGGCGTCGGACCGACGCAACTCTCGGGCTCGTCCGCAACGCTGTTTGACGTGGATCACCACGGCGACCACCACCGCACCATGGGACTAAACGCAACCGGAGATGAACGGAATGCGGGAGCAAACTTTCTAACCGCGGCCGAGCGCGAGCCGGAGGGGCGGCGTCAGATGCAGAAGGCTCTGATGAGTCGGAACCTGCAGCCCATCGCGTATGTGCCCATCATTACGGAAAAGACGCGCGCCGACATCGACCGCGAACTACGGGAAATCTACGACTTCGACGTGATCGTAACCGAGCACGCCGAAATGGGGGCCGCCGGCCCCGGCGAGACCGGGGCGCTGCAAGTCGTTACCCTCGGCGCGGAAGATCCTCATCGATCTGGCGCGGGAGCGGCGTCGAGATCCATTTCGCAGCAGAAGGAGGTCCGCACCTTCAAGTTCAAGTGCGTCCGGTACGTGTATGACGAGGGGAAGCAGTCGTTTGTCGCGCGCAAAGAAAGGCTGGAGCACCTTTCCATGGGGCAGCTGAAACAAAGGTTCTTCACCAATCGCTCTTCACCATCCATGGGGAAGCTGGGCCTCGGCAAGCTGACCTACGACCGCGTGGAGACTTTGCAGCAGCACTTCGGCAAGAACCGCATCGAGCCCACGGAAACCAAGACGTTTCTGAAGTGCGTGTATTCTGAATTCACGGGGACGTTTATGTACGTGTTTCAGGTGCAGGCCGCGTGTTTGTTCATCTTCTTAGGTAGTTGGGTGGTGTCGGCGATTTATGAGCTGATCTACTTCGTGAGCGGTACCCTGAACGCGTATTATGCGTACAATGGGTGGACGCGCATCATGGAGATGAGCCGCTCCAACACCCGCGTCCGCACCTGGCGCAAGGGCTACGCGCAGAACGCGAAGCCGGAGTTTTACGAACTTTCTTCCGATGAACTCCTGCCCGGGGACGTGATTGAGATCTCAGACACGGGGATGGTGATCCCGTGCGAGTGCCTTTTAGTCCACGGCAGCGTCCTGATGGACGAGTCGTCGTTGACCGGCGAGTCGACGCCGATGGAGAAGGAGGCGGCGGAAGACATTTCGGGGTCGTCGGCGCTGTTCGATGGTTTTGGTCGTGCTGGGGGGGATGAGCTGGGAACACACATCGGCGGCATGACGACCGCGAGGACCACTACGCAGAAGCCGCTGGATCCGTCCCGCGACAAAACGAACATGCTGTTTGCGGGAACCGAGGTCATTTCCGTGCTAGCCGCCTGGCGCGGGTCGACGGCCAACCCCATCGCGCGGGGGGTCACGCGGGGGGTGAGCAGCTCGAGTGCCGACAATATCATCCAGCCGATCGACCTGAACGCAACCGGGGAAAACATCAATCCGAACGTTCCCGCCTCCCCCGACGTTTCGCCGATCCGCTCTGCTGCAACCGGCGACATCATTTTACAGCTCAAAAAAATGCATTGTTAGACGCATCTTTTAATTAAAAACGGCCGTCCCTTTTTTTGGCCGGATTTGGGCGCTTTCTGGCCTTATCACAAGGACGTGCTGCAGCCAGAAGAGCAGGGGTTGGAATCCTGTAGCTCGTCCTGGGACCCCACAGAGAGCACCCCACAGGGACTG
>RXOD01006257.1:0-10827 GCA_005223375.1 Amoebophrya sp. AT5.2
GCTTCCCTGGTGCGCGCGATTTTATCAGGCGGTCATGTGCGGGTACAACGAGGCGGACGTGTCCCCTTGGGTGGCGGATTGCCTTAGGTGGCGGATTGACCTAGGTGGCGAGTGCGTTAAGGCGCTCTGAACCGCCTGGAGCGAGAAGATCATGCCCCATTGTGAGTGTTGGTAGCGGCTGGCGTCCACGGGAGATCGATGAGCTATGGAAAGGTAGAGGGAAGTGCTAGGCAAAAGCCACTCACTCCTTCGATTGAAAGAATGGCGATAGGACCTAACAGCAGGGCTAAAGAAAAAGAGGGCGACCAGGGTGGCGATGGGTTGTGAGCTTACTTTAGGGAAGCCGCAGAAGTGCCAACCCTACCGATCGCGAGAAACCGCCGGCGTTGCTACTGCAGGCCTGCTCTTCTTGGAACAACCAGAAGGGACCCTGAAGAGCCGCCCAAGCAAATCACTTGCCACTTCCTTGTCTACTTACCACCTGGTCCCACCATACTCCAGGCGTGGGGCTGCTTGCATTCGAGTCGCCGCACGCGTTGGACTCAGCGCAAAAATTGAACATCGACATCGGCACCTCCGGGACCCTACCAGACTCGAAGTCGCGCATCTTCGCCTGCAAACACGCGCTCGACAGCTCGGCCATATCCTTCTCCTGGAAAAGGTGAAAACGAAAACGATGTTTCATATCTGCGTACTTGCGGGGGCACCGACAGCAGCACTACATCCATTTTAGTTTTGATGAGGACGATCACTAGGACAAGCTGCACTTCTACTAGGACTACCACTACCCAGTCCCTGACCCTGTCCCCTCCCAGTTTTCAATATATTAGAGATGTAAATTCAAACTCAAGCCTGAAGCTGAAGAGCAAGGAACTAAAAAGATAGAAGAGAGAAAGGTAGGCGTAAAGAGGGAGCGAAGCACTTTATCAATCCTTCTTTGCAAAGAGGGAGCGAAGCACTTTTTGCATATAGAAGCACTTATATCATATCTATACCATGTCTCCGCGTTCCTTTGCTCCCCCTCCGGTGATGATGTTGTCGAAGAGAGTTTGGCGTTCGCGTTGCACCGGGTCCTCCTCATGCTCCCCTTCCTCATCGCGTCGGGCTGCCTCCATCAAGTCGCAATCAGCGGTTTCCAAGTCCGCGATGTCCTCCAGCTTCACCGTTAACCGCGTGGATCCGGCGATTCGCGACTCGCAAATCGAGGTGTTTCCGGCAAGGGAGGACTCCGACTGGGTTTGCTGTAGTGCAGTGTACCGATGGAGGAGGTCCCCTCCCGTATAGTCCGTCGACCACGTAGTGGCATATTTCTTGAAGAAGAACAAGAAGATGAAGGCGTGCAACTTAATTGTAAGGGGCTTAGCTAGAACAAGGACAACCATCAAACCTGCGAGAAAACAAAACAACTCGTACGATTTTTACATCCTCATTCAGTTCCAGCAGCGGCGCTAGGGGCCTTCGCGGCAATAGCCCCAACTTGTATGACGTAATTTCGGTGCTTCCATTGCTGCGCCTTTTCTTCGCTACTCCTTCGCGCTTGCTGCCACTTCTGTTTTCAGCAGGGGTGCACGTGCTGGCACTACTTTGGCCACCGATTGGCTCCTCGGTCTGTTCGCTGCGGTCGGCACCGCCAGAACCAGCACCCGCAGGTTTATAAGACAGCTCCTTCTCGATCTCGACCGATCCGGCCGCGCTGCTTGCATGGAGATCGCCTTCCACCGCCAGCGGTGAGACGGGCGACTCTGACGCAAGACTGGCGCTGGCCATGGCGAACGACTAAGACAAGCAGTACGCACCAGCTGCAGTATGAGTAATATCTTCAAGTTGTACAACGTGCAATTATAAAGATTTCAATAGACTAATGGGAATGGGTGCTGGCGTACTCCACACGAAGGAAAAGTGAAACTGATGATCAATCATGTTTACGACCTTAAATAACCTCCTTCACGTGTCCGTGTGAGTCAATAAGTACATTCTTTCAGAAGGGAAACAAGGACGACGCGGACCCGGGCAGTACGGTATGCAGAAAAAAAAGTGGCGTCCAGCAGGAGCTGGAACGTCGCTTTCGCTTTCATAAGCTGGGCCTGAGGTAGAGGCGCAGGACCATACCCAACACAGACACAGTGACTTTGACATAGTTCTTTAACAAGACCGACGAGAAGAGTTGTGCGCATCGGTTATCAAAGTGGCGGAGCACATGCGCCGCATGAGTTCTCGCCCATCCTGAGTCAGAAATGTCCTCAACGCTATTGAGTTTGAAGCGTCTCTTCATGACGTCCTCGTAGCGGTAGCACGAGTTCACCATTGATTTCCATCTTCAAGTACAAATACAAGTTCCTTCAACAAGTCGGTTGCTACAGTCTCTCTGGGCCTAGGGCCGCCGGGTTTCTAGCAAGTGTAACTCCTGCAAGTCGAATTCAATAAACAACTGTGAATACAATTACATTGCTGGTCGTCTCCATTCAGACGAGGGTCGACATTGGTCCATGGCATTTGCATTTGCTGGGGTGCCTATACCGCATCAGCGACTGATCCTTTCGGGATCGTCGATTGGTCAGCGCTCGCGAGCACGAAATCATGGTTTGAGCGTTTTTTCTTCGAATGGAACTGCTATATCGATGGACCAAATTGTTTCTGGTGAATGGAATTCAAAACGAGGACAGCGGCTGCGGCACGACATACAGCTAGTACCGAATGGAATTCAAAAGGCACGCACGTTCTTGTACAATCTACATTCTTATACGGATGTCTCTTCAAGTTCATTGCACTATAGATACTGATACCTACGGATATGATACATATTGATTAGATAGATACAGGTAGTTACCGTTGCGGGTTTGGCTGGGATCGATTCGACGAGGAGCAGATGTTCTCGTTCAATCTCGATCAGCACTACTAGAAGGAGCTGCTTCTAATGTTCGTGTTGATGGGTTTGATACAGGACGTGTTCTGGCGTTTCTTGTTTCTTGGTGCCAGTCTTGATCTTTCTACAACGATGAGCTAGTAGGGAGTTCTACAATATTGTAGTTGTTTTCAGCACTTCATTTGCCTTTTTGCCTCACTGTTAATTGCCATAAATTGCGTTGAATGCTATAAAATTTTTGACCAGATCTGTAGAAGTGGCCAACATCTTCCTTGTTACTGATTCACTGCACGGCCTGCGCCTGCCGGCTCAGCCTCTGGCTGTCTAGCTACTCGTCCAAGAGGCCGGTCCCCCCCGCCGGTTGTGCCCCTCCTGCTGCTGGAGATGCAGCAGTAGGACCAGCAAGCGCAAGGCCCCCCCCATCGCCTCCGACGCCGTCGCCGTACTCGTCGTACTCCTGTTGCAGCTCCTCTCGCCGCTCCGCCTCCGCCGCTGCCGCCCGCAGCTGGCCCATGTGCTCGATGAAGCGGTCGTCGAGTCGCGTTCGGTACGTTTGTCGCGTGTACAGGTACTCCGCCAGCTCTTGCGGCGTCACCGTCACTCGGTCGATGTCCATCAACTTTCGCTGGATCTCCTGGTCGCTCATCCCCGCGCGTTCGTCCGACAGGTACCGCGCCTCGCGGATCAGCACGAGCGCTCCCAGCCGCGGTTCCTCGATGCGGAAGGACACCAGGTACTCGGACAGCCGCTTCTTGTTGTACACGTGCATTTGCTCGCCGGAGGGGTGGGTTTCGAACAAGGCCTGCAGGTCCTCGACGGAGATTAAGCCGTACTTGATCACGTGCCGCGCCGTGAGCATCCGGATGAAGTCGCTGTGGAGCAGGGTGCCCTGGCCCTCCGAGTCGAACACGAGCCACCACTCGCCAATCACGATCTCGCTGTCGTCGAACCCGAGATGCTCCATGCATTCCTTCAGCTCGGTGGGGTTCATCCCGCGATTCGAGTTCCAGTTGTGGATCTTCCAACCCGCCTCAAACAAATCCTTCTGGTCCTGGGTAAAGATCACCGCGTACAGCCGGTTCAGGTAGCTGAGGGGCAGGTGCAGAAATTCAGATCATAGAGACTCATTGACATTTTAGAGAAAGTCGTGAGAGAGATGCTTATGCTATGAATGCAGCTACGTCATGGCCATCGTCGTCCTCTTCGACCTCGTTCGTGGTCGTGGGTCCAAAGTACGTAGCCGACAAATACAAAATATCACAATCCATGAATCAATACTCTTTGAACGCGTCTCTTTCCGCTGGGTGTTCGAGTTTTTCTTTCATCGCCGCGATCTGCGCCATCTCGAGGAGGGTCGTGCTCAGGTTGTGGTGTTCCTGCGAGGCCTCCTGCACCACGGCGTGCACGCCCCGCCTGTTCACCATCATGTGCGTTGCGCTGCAGATGAGCAGCATGATGACGCACTCCGGAATGATGTACATCACCGACACCGCGGCCGCCGTCCACCCCACCACCGCGTACGCGATGCTCCCCTGCCCGGACGACACGGCGTGGTTGAAGTTCCCCACCAGCACCGCGACGAACACCGCGTACAGGAAGATCGCCATCTGCAGCACGGCGAGCACCGTGCTCGGCCCCTTGCGCCACCGGAACCAGAGCTGCTCGTGCTGGTTCGGCGAGAACGTCCCGTACCACCAGTAGAAGAACTTGGTCTTCTTCGGCGCCTCCTTCAGGTACGGCACCAGCCGGAACGGGGGCAGCAGGTGCCGCTCCGGCAGCTTCTCCGGGTTGGCCGCCTGGTCGATGTGCCACAGCAGCGCCGCGGGCGGCGGCGTGAGCATCTGCTGGATCCGGCGCAGGTGAACCAAAAAGATGACCAGAAACGCGAGCAGCGTCCAGCTCCACGTCGCCGTGCTGAGCCCCAGCAGCGTCGCGCGGTGCGCCCGGGAGATGGTTTCGATCTCCAGGAAGGTCTCCACGCTCGAGATGAAGAGGAGCGCGAGGAGCCCCGAGGTCGGGATGCAGAACAAAGACTGCATGTACTGCGCCAGCACCTCCTGCACGTACTGCACGAAGCTGAACTCCTGCAGCGGGTTGCGCAGCACGTTCAGCTCCTCCGACCGGTGCCCCAGCATGGGCGTCAGCATGGACCGCCGCCACAGGAGGAAGGACACCTTGTCCACCGGGTCGTCGTCCACGTGCACCTCGTTCTCGGCCTCGCACTCGAACCGGTGCCATTTGCGAAACTTCGCAGTCAGGTTCGCGCCCACCACGAGCACGCAAAGCACATACGTAAACATCAAACCAGTAATCAGCGCGTACAGCTCACGGAGCATCACCGACATCTCCGGATACACCGCGCCTGATTAATTTGAAATTCATCGCTAGAAGCTGCAGATCATGATGCATCGTTTTTATAACTCACACTTGCTGTGCTTGCTTTGGCTTCGTGTGAAGGTGTAGGAGGAAAGAACTAGAACAAGAGAAGAAGCTATCATGGGCACCTTCCCGCACGTCGTTCGATGCGTATTTGTTCAGGTTCCATGTGGTCGGGTCCTTATCCGAGAACAGGATATCATCAATAGCGCGGTCGAATCTCACATTCGACACGGAAAACGTCAGCGCGATGATCAGCCCTAGAATCGTCACGTTCTCCACACACTTCACGAACATCACGTTGAAATACCGCACATCCCGATACGACTTCTGGAAGTACTCGAAAATCAGTTTCATCAGGTAGATCAAAACGACGAGCCCTGTAGGTGTAGGTACCAATCGCCGAGGAGAAGGTTGCTTTGATGTTGTACTTCCTTGACCGGTTACAGATTCCGGGTGCGCTTGCAGAAAAAATCAGCACAAAGGAATAACAAATATTTCACGAAATTCATATTCCCTGTCGAATTAAATTGGTTGGCATTGATGATTCCGGGGAAGCTACGAAGTCGAGAAAGTGCGGGGCTCGCTAGCACCGAAGAGCCAGCATGAAGCTCCCCAGAGAAAACAAGACAACAAGATTTAAACAAGTACGTACCGAACAGGAGGATGAAGGAAACCATGGCTCTCCTTTGCAGGTGCGCGGTGACGTGGGAGACATCGGCTTCTGTGAACGAGCAGGAGTAGGGATCGTCGGCTTCGACCACACAGCTCGGTGCCCCTGAGTACGGCTGCACAACGGTGCCGACCTCCGATGTGTGGTCCGGTATCACCACAGGATCGTCGCGCCGGGTGCTCCTGCTCGACGTCATAGACGCGAAGGACCGAGCGCTTGAAGCTTGTTCCGCCGCGAGCCCTACTTCGGACCGCGCCACCAGCGACGTGGGAGCCGTAGCTGCTGTCGCCGAGTGCCCTCGTCCACGGCCGTTTGCTTCTCCGTGTTGCTCGGAACTCGCGGGTCCGGACAACGGCGACATGTTGGGGGAACCCAGCGACCTGGCCATGCCAGGAAAGCGCCGCTGAAGAGCGGCATGTGGCGCGACACGCTGGTGTACCTGCTTGAAAAAATGTTGCTTTACGTTCTCTAGTGTGGTGAAGAGAGCGAGAGAGATAGTCTCAACGCGCTACGAGAACCGTAGAAGGGACATTCATGGGCATCACAATGAAAGAATAGTGGGGCTTTTCAGTGTCATGAACATTCGCAAAGATCAGGCGATTCCATGCTTGTCCAGCTCAACCACGAACGTGCGACGTAGTTGACAAAAAAGGCTTGCCAAGTAGTACTTGGTGCTCCCCTCCATCAAACGCAGCTGCCGTGGCGCCACCGTCCGACTCGATTTCTTGTGTTCGAAGCCACTGGTTCCTGCTTCCTTTTCTCCTCGCCGAAGCGATAATTGTGCCGCTGAGCAAGAGACGAGCGAAAATCATCGTGGCTCTAGTTTGTTCTCCCTGTTAGAGGCTTACTAATTCTTATCGCGTAAATTTTGATCTGACCTCGCGGGCATCACTTCGAATGCGTTGCTTCGTCAGTAGAGCTAGTATCGTACGGTGCTAAAAAAATTATAAAAGCAATACCTCCAGTAGATGCGAATGCGAATGATGTCAACTGAATTTCATGACGGCTCGTCGTGCTCGTGGTCGTGACTCTGAATCGTGAGTCTGAGTCCGGCGAATGAACGTAATAAATTGCTTTTTGACGACTGCCAACAGTCGTATTGATTCATGAATCGACGACAGGATAAAAAATCAGGCATCGCAAAGTTCACGAGATGTCGCTGAAACATACGCTGGACTACGAACGTGTGTTCACGAAAGCAAGAGATCATCGAGATCGAGATCGAATCGCCGAAACCAATGTTGACTTCTCTCTCTTAGCGCACGTGCAGCCGAATCGATACTGCTCCTCAGAAGTCAAAGAAAGCAATGTCTCCCAATGTCGAAACGCGTACAATTTGAGAGAACAAGCAGGTAGAGTACACGCACGACACGAGACCACCTCAACTGCTCGATCGAAGGAGAAGATCCACCAGATCCACCGAAACAGACCACCGGGGTCCCGACCCACCCGATTACGAAACGTGGGCATTACTGAGCCCCTGCCCCATGGTTCTGCATGCGCATCGCCGCAGCTGCTAATTGTGGCATTCCTTAGTTTGATGACGGGAAAAAATCTCGGAACTTATTCTTGATGGTGGGTTTGGGTACTTCTATTTGTGGTCAACTTCCTTGAGGATAATGAAGAAGGGGGTGAAGACTGCTAGGCAGGTAACATTTTTTTTTGTATATTGTCCACATATGTTCAACATTGCCGTAATATCGAAAACTGTGAGTCGTCGTCGGCAACGATATCGTTCTTTAGCAAAATGTACCCGCAGCTCGTCATCGTTCAGTTATCAGTTTCCTCTTCGGCTTTGTTCGTGCATCAGGAATCCGGAAAAGATGTGGATTAGTACTGCGCCCGGCTTGTGTGTGGCGCACACGTCCGCATCCAGCACCGCCCGGATTTCGTCCTCGTCCATTATCCTCAGTGACGGATCGATTTTCTCGACGGAATCTGACCCACTACTGCCGTCCTTCTCCTTCTCCTTTCCCCCGGCAGCTGCGTCCTTGTTCCCACCCGACGCTGCTGCCTTCCTCGACGCTACTGCCGCCACCTGGTGCTTTCGCACCCCGCCCGTCGGCATTCTGCCGGGCGGGCTGAAGAAGCTCCGGAGGCTCCACTCGATTTTCCCGAGGTCCCCCACGTTCTCCTCTTCCAGCGCCGCGCCCTCGTTCGCGAACACGTGCGCCCGGTACAGCAGCTCCTTCGCGTGCTTCTTCGCGTCCGTGTGCTCGATGCCCACCGACTCCAGGATCACCACCATTTTGTGCACGGAGATGTGCGTGGCTAGTTCCCCGACTTCCCCCGCGTCCGCGAGGTGGATCAGAGCCTCGTCCACCACATCGCGCCGCAGCCGCTCGTAGGAGATCATGAAAAACACGGCGACCAGTGCCTCGAACTCGTGCTCGCCGAGCCGCTCGGGGTTCCCCATTTGCAGCATCTTCACCCACTTCGTGAGGTCGCAGCCCTTCCGGTCCAGGCCCAGGCGCGCGAGCAGGAGGGAGGTCTCGGTCTGGGTCAGCCCCTGGGTGGGGTCCGACGCCGCCGCCTCGTACTCCTCGGCAATCACGTTGCGCTCGTCCTCCGTGAAGGTCTCGGCGTACTTATCTTAAAGGGGATTCTATCACATCTTTTTTTCCATCCCCCAACTTTAACCGGCGAATTAATTACGTCCCAACCGGGACGCTGCCACCGAAATGCCCCCAACCAACGGCGTCACGACCACGATCGGAGTACGACTCTGAAGATCTGCACGGATCTGCCTCTTCACGAAAGTGGATCGCTGCACGTCGAAAGAAATTTATCCTGACCCATCACGTTTAATTATATTGCCACCCACCACGCGTGCTCGTACATTATTTAGCAAAGATGTTTTAAAAGATGTTTATAAAGATGCTTTTTTACTTATCCGAGAAGGAGAATAATTATTTTAATACTTATTATTTATAACTTTCGGCAATCACGTTCCGCTCGTCCTCCGGTTAAAATTGGGGAATGTTATGAGGAATGTGAAATTATCCCCCTTAATTATCGCGCAGCTCCTTCAGCGTCTTCCCCGCATTCGCGCCGTGCAGCCGCTTGTACAGCACGTGGAGGTAGAGCGCCGCGCAAAACTCCTGCAGCGCGGAGTCGCCGAAGTACTGCTGCATGTTGTGCGTCTCGCGGGTGAGCCGGTTGTCGTCCGTCATGGAGTCGGTACGAGCCGCGATGGTCCAGTCGGAAGCGAACCCAACCACGTCGTAGTAGGTCATGTGCGTCGTGATCACCACCGTAATCAAGAAGTAGCTGGTCGTGTACAGGTAATGGGTTTTTTTCATCTACTATAAACATAAAAGTACTTCTACTAGTTAGTACTAACTCCTGTATACAGTAACTTGAAAAAATAATTATATTACTAATAGTAGTACACGAAAACGGGCCACTCATTCGCGATGTCCTGGAAGCGGATCCAGCAGAGGGTAAACGCGGCGATGAGCCCGCAATTCAGCACTGCGATAAAGAACACCTCCTGCATCGCGATTCGCAAAGCTGACGGACCTATGGCGCGTGTCATTCATAGTCGCTCCCGTTGTCGTTGTCGCTATTTAACCCATATCGTTTTCAAATCAAACTAAAAGTAAGCTGCCAAAGTCCGGCTTTAAGTAAAGCATATTCACAGCATGAAGAAGATTATTTATATCTGCACTTACCATGCCGCCATCTGGGCCACAGCATTTCCTGTCTGGTGGGTTGGAAGGTTCCGTACCAGACGTAGGAAAACCAGTTGCGGTGCTTCGAAACTTCTTTCTGCGCGTACTTCCATTTGGGGATCAACGCAAGCGGCATCTGCGCGCCTTCTTCCTCTTCGCGGGCCTTCTTTGCGGCCGCGAGCTTCTTCGCCGCGTCGTCATCCACCATGGGCTTCTTCGACGCATCTTCGTCTTGTTCCACCTGGCCTTTACTTTCACTTTGTAGCTCGTCCTTCTGAGCTTCGTCGATGAGTTCTTCTTTGCAGTCCGTCCTTCTGTAGTTCGTCCTTCTGAGCTCTGCCGTCGATGAGTCGGCGTCCTTCTGCGCTTCTTGTTCTTGGTCGTCCTTTGGGAGCGCCTCAGCCGCTTCTTTTTCTTTCTTTCCGTCTTCAATCCTTTTCCGCTCTTTCTCTAATTTCTCCGCCGCAATGTCACTCTGCTTCAACTTCCACTTGAAGTAGTCGACCGGCAAAGCCATCTCATCGAGAATCTGAAAGATGAATCGTACAAGCGTAAACTTGAATGATGAACGAAGACGTGGAACTCCTCGCAGCTGGTGTTGGACGAAAACAAACGCTCGCTACGCCACCAATAAACTTCTACAAAGTTCATTTACCCCGGCCACGACTGCCCTGAGTCCCATTGCGATGAGTTTCAGCGCCAGCGCTACGATCGGACACAGCAGCATCCAGTCTTTTGCGCTCAGGCTGCTTCCGAAGAGCGTCGAAGTGACGGTGTGCGCGGACAGGAAGAAGGCTAGTAGCAGACCCGCAACGAGCAGTTGGCCCCGAGGCGACCACACCGCGATCGCGATCGCGCAATCCAGCAATTCCGGCCGCAAGTACATGTAGAAAAGAAACTGCTTCTCCGGCACTCGCAGGTTCTGGTGCACGACGCGCCGCGATTCGTAGATCTGGTGCGGCGTGATGTAGGTTCTTCGTGTGGCCAGGTAGCTGCACATGTCTTTCGGTATCTTCATCGGCGCGCGTGCTGCTCCTCCGGCCCTCTTCCCCGGCTCGTTCTGCTCCTCCATCGCCCTTCTCTTCGCGTCGGCCGTCTCCTGCGCCTTCAGCGCCAGCATCAGCACCCGCTCGCTGAAGCCCGAGAACTCCCACGAGCGCCACTGCGTGATGGTGTGGTCGATTGCGCGGCTCATCACGTACACGAAGAATTAGAGGAATGAAAAACCCATTTTTGGCGGC
>RXOD01006258.1:0-10827 GCA_005223375.1 Amoebophrya sp. AT5.2
TGCGGTCCGCGAGCACGGCGCTGCTCGTTCTCTCGTGAGGTGCTTGTACACCTATGTGGACTATGTAAGCCTGGATGGGAATATAGCAGCGGATAACGAAGGGCCGGCTGGGCTAGACACCGACAGTAGTCACAATACTCTGCCGGGCAGCCTCAGGAAGATGGCCTACAATGTATCGAGTGGCAACATAATTAAAGCAGCGAATCCGGTGGCCTTCGGAACCATCAGCAACGACAGCGACGGCGGTGCAGCGCCAGTTGCCCATGAACGCGCTTTCTTGTATTTCCGCATCAAGAACGACGAGTCCCGGCGCATCTACAGCGGCTGGCTCGAGATTCTGGCGGAGGGGTCCGTAGCTTCGTGTCCGGTGCTACTTGGACGACCTTTCATGCTGGAGTACGGGGTATGCGTTTGTCATGATGAAGATCCACAATACGCCGTCATTGCGGGCGAAAAGATTGAGATGAGCACGGACGTCGACATTGCCATGGTTGACATCGAGTTTGTGCAGAGGGCGGACGCGGTGCAGGGTAGGTACGTTGCACCATCATCACCCAAGAAGAAGAGAAAGGAGAGACAGATACCTACTCCAGCAACCAAGAAGAAAGCTGCAGCGTTGACTAAAAACAATTCACCACAAGGCAGAACTCTTCTTACATCACCCAGTGGCAAAAGCTTCCTCACCGAGTACCTAACGCGTCGTGCGCAGATTAGCAGGGTGCGAGAGGAGGGAGAGAACGACGAGAAGTACTACACCCTTTCACCAGCCGAACGCGGACTAGTTGCGAAATCCTTCTGTGCACAATCTTTCCGATTTACACCCGAGGAGGACGCCGCGCTGCGGGCGGCGGTGGATGCGGACGTCAAAAGAGCAGTTAACTTCGCCAGCGTCGGCTCCGACGTGGAAGCAGCGTCGAGAAGCAGTAGTAGTCTTGGTGGACAAGGCGGACCTGTCAGCTGGGGAAGCGACAACGCGGCGGGAGGTGGAAGTGTGGGAGGTGGAAGTGATGGTAATAACAGCCCGGACGAGGAGGAGACGTCAGAGGAGGAGATGTCGGAGCAGGAGTTAGAAGCACGTCTGCGGCTGGAGTTTCCGGACCTGTCCATCGGGGCGATCCAGTGGTTGAAGAGGCAGCACAAGTGTCTCGGACACAGCGCCGCGCTTGAACATTTGTTCAAAGGAAGAGCAAAAGCAGCAATGAAGAAAGTCCGGAAATATTGTCGCAAATGCATGCGGCAGGACGACGCCGACCAAATCAGGGAACGGGGGTCGCTACTGCAGTTCGCAACGGAGAAGAACAAAATTTGGATTTGCGACTCGATGAAGAGCCGTTTGGGGAAGTCTGTCTACATAACAGATGGCTGCACGCGCTTAAAGGTGGCGGAGCTAGCAGATGCCGACCAAGGTGGGCTCACTGGCGCCGCGGTGCGGGCGGTAATGCTGATGCGGATGGTCAGCCAAGGCACGGCGGAGAAGATTTTGTTCGACGAAGGCAGCGAATTTAACAACGCGCTTTTTGTAAAGGTGTGTCACAGCGTCAACATGAGAACCCACCCTGTAGGGTTCAAGTCGGCGCACCGTATATCGAAGATCGAGAGAATGAACGGTGATAACAGGCGGAACGTCAGAAAGTTGACGATGTCGCCGTACGACGATCACGTAGCAGCACTTTTGTGGTCTCGGGCCTCTCAACCCATCCTCATCGAGACTTTAGACGCGGCGGTGGAGGAATTTTTGAGCACCGAGAACAACTCCGACGAAAATCCGCTCGACATGCAGTTGAAACGGGAATTAATAGCAGAACATATGGCGCAGCTGAACTCTACGCCCATTTTGGGACAGAGTCTCACACCATACAACCTCGCCTCCGGCGGCTACTACAGTGCGGCACGAGACTGGGAGCAGCTCCGTGAAGATCTCGCTGAAGGAGAAGAATTCGGCGATGACATGGAGCGGTGGTTCCGGCTCAAATGTCGCATCCAGGCGGCCACCAGGAAGGTGATACGGCAATACGATGCTGAACAACTTTTGCGGCGCCGAGAAATCGTGGGCCGCTCCTACAAACGGGTTTTAGATCTCTCGCGACTGGAGCCCGGCATGCGCGTCTACATCCGACGCGGCGATGGCAAGTTTCGTCGTCACGAAGATGGAGTAGTGACCTCTGTCGCCGACGACGGCGCGTACGTGAAGATGGGTAAGTCGACGGTGAAGTATCCGCCAAGCGACATTGCGCTCATCACCGACGACAGTACAGGAACCGCGCTCGAACACTACCCGGACGAGGAATTCTCTGATGAGCTGGAAAGGCGACTCACCGTGTACGACGATGAGGAACCGTTCTTCGCTGATCCGATGACCAGCGTCCAGGGCGGAAGGAGCACGGCATCCACGAAGAGCTCCGGCGGCAGCGGCATGGGTCACAACTGCCACCTATGCGACAAACAGTGCACTAGTCGCGCACGACTGGTGCAGCATATGGCTGAGAAGCACGGTATTCCAGAAGAAGAAATCCAAGAACAGCCACAGGTGCCTGCCGTTTTTCGGCGTGGGTCGCGGCGTCTCATCGACTTCGACGACAGCGACGACGAAGACGATGACTTCAACGACAATCAGGAGCCACTCGCGCCCCCGGCGGTCGATGTCGCGTTCGACGAGCAGGGCAACCCGGTGGACCGCTGGACGGAGACAGCAGAGGCAGTTGTGCGGTGGCATGTACTTCCACGCAGAGAGCTGTTTACTCCGTCGCCACAAATGTTTCCACATGCCGACGTCTACTCCAAGTTGACAGGGGAGCGAAAAACCATCGGACTACTTTTAGATAATCCGCTGGTCGAGGAGACCGCCACCGACAACTGGAAGAGACCAGGTAGTCGAGCGTCGCAGACATCGATGTTCGCCGATACGCGATTATGGGTGGGCCGCACGGAGTTCCGGAAGATGCCTTCAATGTTTCTTCGGGAATTTTTGCTGAAGCCGCGTGACAGCAGCTCCAGTTCCGACAACGAGGAGGACGTGTGGCAGGAGGATGATAAAACAGTCACTGTCATCCACAATCGCCCGAGAAGACGCCGGTGTCCGCCCACGAATGCGGACATCACGCATGAGGTTGCAACGACAATGCTGGAGCCGCGAAGGACCACTACGCAGATCTACGTTGACGACCTTAACCAGCAGCAGGACGAAGAAGACGACTGGAAGAGAGATAGTTCTGCTTCCTCATCCAGTGATCCGCGAAGCAAAAGAGAGTGGATTGGCCGCGCCGTCTTCTACAAGAAGAAGGACGCGTGGGGAAAGCGCGTACTTCCGTTCACGCAGAAATCTAAAACTGCTGGCAGTGCTGTAATGAGCGGCATCGAGGAGGAGTCGAAGGAGGCGGACCGCGAGTCGCGGCACAGCTGGCAGCAGGAATACGAAAGAATCAGTAGGGAGTCGGAGGAGGAAATCGACAAGGTTCTCGGCGACGGGGGCACTGCCGCTTCTTCCATCATGCGACCTACTAGAACAACAACACAGCCTACCCGGAGCGGTCCTTACACAAGAGCAGCGTCTTCCTACATGACGTGCGTGCCAGCTCCGGAGAACAAACCGGCAGACGGTCGCATCTACCTCGGCAAGGGTGGCCGCATCTTCACGGACGGAACTCTGCATTCGTCTATCGCATCCGAGTTGCAGGACTGCATGTCCACGATGGAGCTTAAGCTGGAGGACGGAAAGTTATACCTTGCTCCTGCGGAGAACGACGTATCAGGATCTGTGGTCCGCGCTTACGACTTCACGGTGATTCCGACTGTCGCTGCGTTGCTCGAGGGCAAGGACCGCCACGAAGGACGGCTTCGACAGTCCGACGAGTGCTGTTACTTGTTTTCCCAGTTGCTCAACGGCCGCCCCATCAAAGAGTTGTTGAACGGAAAAGACAGCCGGGATGTGCAGTACGTCGTTACCGGCGTCGAGCTGCAGCGCAACAAAAAGCATGTGAGCAGTCAGCCCATGAAGGGCAATTCAGTCTTCCTGCGCTGGGGCGATAACTTGTCCCCAGAGTTCGTGAGCGAGGACAGCAGCACGTGGGCGCCGGCGTCCAACTTCTGGACCGCGAGGATCTTTTTCGAGACTACCACCAGCGCACACGAGGCGATGCAGGCCTACACCAAAGGCACGAAAAGTTCCGCAATGCAGATCGAGCTCAAGACGGCCGAACAGTTCGGGTTTGAAAGTTATTTTATCCCGTCTGTCCGAGAGGAGGTGAAGGCCATCATATCGCGCGACGTGTTTGGGCGGAACGCGAAACGCAGCGAGATCAGCGACCGCAACGTCATGACCAGTCGACTGGTAGTTACTATCAAGATCGACCTCGGAACCGGGAAGGTCAGCAAGATAAAAAGCCGCTGGGTATCTCGCGGCTTTGAAGATCGCCGATTCAGCAGCAAAAAGAACGAAAACTCGTTGAACTGCAGATCGCACACCATGAGCGATGCCAGTTATCTTCTACTTCTGCAATTCTGCCAAGCGACGCGGTCTGCAACCTGGAATGCCGACATAAAGGAGGCGTTTCTGGAGGGCATGACCTTTCAGGAGGCGCACGCAGGAAACGAGGACTACTGGGCGAACCCGAACTCGACGCTGTGGATGACCATTCCGAAGGTCATCCAGGACATGCAGGAATTCGGCTTCGGCGAGGTGGTGGAGTTGGTGAAGTGTATATACGGTTGTAAGGACGCACCTTACAACTGGATGCTCACTTTCCATACTGTCCCGCAGACGATCGGGCTGAAGCAGAGTCTCCTGGACCCGTGCCTGTGGTTGTGTTTTGCCACGCCACAAGAGGAGGAGGTGCTGAAGGGAGGCTACGACGCAGTAAAAGCATACTTCTACAAGCAGGTTGAAGCCATCGATCTGCTCGACAAACAAGACACAGAGGGGATGGCATCGGTGCTGTTGGGCATGAAGCACGACAAGCTGCCGGAATACAAGCCGTCTTCTTCACCAGACTTCATCAACCCCGACACCGAGCGACTGGCGCAGGCACTCACCATGCGCGTGCAGTTCAAGGGAACGTTGGTTGGGGCCATCGGGTCGCACGTTGACGACACGAAGTCGGGAGGACATCTTCTTTTCATGCTGCGGCTGTACGCCCTTTTCAGGCGTTTCCCACTTGGAAGTTTTTGTCGCCTCGACCCAGGCAGGAGGGATGCTTTCATCGGCCGCGAGGAACAGTGCGTGCCGGAGGTAGTGGACAAATTCCAAATGCAGCAAATGCTCGAAGCGAAGAAGCAGGAGATCGCGGAAAACAAAATCGAGATTCCGGACGAGTTCCTCGCCGCCGTCGACGAGCAGGAGCTGCAAGAAGCAGAGAAACAATACAACATCGACAGAGCAACAAAGCCGCACGCGTATGCCAAGGTTGATTCCATCCAGGTGTCAGCCAAGGTATTGGAGGAGGGATGCCGCATGCAGGAGGAGGTGGTATACGTCGTGGGACAGGAAAACTATGCGACGAAGGTGAAGCCGATAGAGAAGGAGGAAGTGCTTGAGTATTTTCGACAGCGGGATTTGGCGAAGACCAAGCTCCAGAAGAAACAAGTCGAAAACCCCTTCCGCGGCCGCATAGGAGAACTCATTTGGAGTTTGAAAGCCAATAGTTGCATCGCCGCCACCGTCTCTGACCTGGCGGGCCAGCTCATCCCGGCGGAAAAGGCGGACTCATGGGAACAAGTCATGTTTTACGTGAACGACTTGAGCGGGATCATCATGATGCTTCAGCACTCCGAAGCAAGTTCGCGCCGCGTCGCCCGGCTCGGAGGCCTCTTCGAGCACTACATGATGGGATGCGGGGATGCGTCGAAGTCGCGGGTCGGTGGTACCCTCAACCTCATCGGCCTACTGAAAAGCAGATTTACAACTTTGAATTCATTTTCACGAATTCCGCATCGCGTGCACAGCAGCTCCACGGGTATCGAGACCCTCGCCGGGAGGATGGTGTGCAGTGAACTACTTTACCTGACACAACTGGCGCTGGACCTGCATCTAGTGCGACATGGATCGACCATTTTGCAGTTGGTCGACAGCAAAAACATGGTTTCCGAGCCGCGCGAAAAGAACTTGGCGTTGGACTTTTTCGCGCTTAGTCAATTGCGCGATGAGGGGATTTTGGCGATGAAGCACATCCCCGGCCGCATCAACTGGAGCGACGCTCTGACGAAATCGATCAGAGAAGTTGTTCTCATCCTTCTGTACCTGGCGTCTGTATGGGGCATCTGCGAAAAGGCGGCGGAGACCGTCATTCGGGAATTCATGCAGAAACAGGAGCGTGAACGGGCACGGAAGGAGCGGACTATCGAGGAGGAAGGGGAGTCTCAGGAGGAGACGCGTCTGATTGCGGATGACGATGAGGAGGACGAGGCCGCGCTGCCTCAGAATACATCATCTTCGTCGGCGGTCGTGATGAAGACTACGGGAGGACCACTCGCTGCAGGCAAGAAGACGGACAGCTGGGTGGAGACGGAGGAGACGCTCACGCGGGTGCATGGGCTTCCTCGGCTAGCACGACATACACCATGCAATGTGGATTCCATCACTGCAGAAACAGCGCAAAAGTATCTGCAGGACAACCGTACTACGAACTACACCTTCGTGGACACACCTCATCTGCAGCTGAAGGAGGAGGACAGCTGGCGGGACCGCTCGCGCGAGCATGCGGTGATCGCTGGTCGGCGAAAGTGGACCGGAACAACAACCTTCGAGAAGGTACCGGACTCGCCGCGGCTGCTAAAGAAGAAATCTGTAAAGAAGTCGAAGAATGCGAAAAAGGAGACCCCGCGACTGAGCGTTGCTGGGGCAACAGCGACCTCGACTGCGGGGTCATCCACCAGGTACTCTGTACCTTCTCTACCTGTGATGCCAGACTCGTTGGAAAATAAAATTCAATCTTCTGTTGTTTCGGGTGCTGCCTCTCTCCACGACCACCACCAGGAGACGTCCGGGAGGCGGTCGTGGCCACCTTCGCCCTCAAGGCACCGTGCAGCTGATGCAGGACAAAAATCGCGGTGGTTTGGTCCCAGCATTAAGCAGGCGGAACTGGAGACGAGCGTGTGGCATGAGCACACCTCGACGTGGATTTTCGAGCACAACGGCTTTACTACCAGCACGTTTGTGCGACCAGTGAAGAAAAATGGGCAGCCGCAAGACGGAGGTCCAGCTGGAGCAGAACTTTCAGAACATCGAACTACCGTTTACCGGAATGCAGCAGGAAAAATATGCCAGCACAACGACTACTGGCGGCGACCCGTCGATGAGCGGATGCGCCGCTTCATCTTCCGACCTGAACATCGAATTCTGCGTGCGATCTTCTACAAAACGAACAGTGGGATGAGAACGTGAAGCAGATGTCGAAAATTTTGGGCAATTCAAGATCAACATCGGGTTCTTCGCCGACGAAAAGAATACCGGTATTAGAAATATACGGAGGAGATCGGCTACGAACCCCGGCCCTCCAGTTTTGTACAGGAACTTGTATTTGGGGAGCAGCAGTGCGGCGGTGGAACGTTTGGGAATTCTATGCGGCTTTGCAGGGGCTGCGGCGAATTGGGGGCAGGATGGTGGATTGGGACGTGAATCAGTGCCAGGCAGGGGCCTGGCACATGCGGTGGATATGCTGTCTTCCTACCTTACTCTAAAACAGCACTAGAAACTACACTAACGAACAAGGAACAGAACTTTGGCACTTGTGTAAAATCACTGCAATCAGTGCACTTTGCTGTGTATAATCACTCTGTACCACTTTAGGAACTACTCGGGGCGACAGGATATCTTCCTCTGTTTTATTGCCAGACAGCACCTTAAATTCAATCCCCATCTGCAGCTAATTCAGTCTTGTCAATGTGCAGACAACTGTTTCCACTGAGCCTGTCGTCCGCGATATTCCGTCATCTTTCAGACAAGGAAGAATCTGTCAAAGGCAACTACAAATCGGTATTTTGTTTTGTTCTTTGTTTGGGCAGTGCTCTCATCGAGATGAGTTTGTTGTTGCTGAAAGCAACGGGAAATGGCAATTCGCGCGAGAGATTCGCATTGGGTGATGGCATTGCCACTGAGAGAACAGTCGGCAACCACCTAAAAACGAACCGCACTTTCAGACTTGTTTCGATGGGAGCCAACGCTTTCGGGCGTTGGCTCAAGATTTTTACCTCAATTTTCAGCAGGGAAGCAAGGAGTGAGTGGTGCCTACGACGTGTCCTGTCCAAGTAGAAATCAGTCGCATTTCTAATATGGTGAGGCCAGAGCCGTCGTGTTAGAAAACCATCTACACCTAACACTTCGGCTATCCCGCGGCAACCTTCGCGACCATCCCTTCGGCGGTTTCCTTCGAGATCGTCGTCTCCGGTCACAGCAGGCTGTCGACAGCAATTGGAGTCAGATACAAACCCTAAAACATCATACTTTCTTGGTTCTCAACACCGTGTTTCCGCCGGCGATTCAGTGGATGAACCCCATCTATCCACCGCTGCAGCAAGGAGAACGCATTCTTTACCACACATCGTTGGGAAGCAGTTATCGACACGGGATTATCATCGCTTTTCTCGACCGCCGTCGCGTCGTTCGCGTTGTGGACCTGCAATCCGATCGCGAGTACTACGTGACACAGGCCGAAACGAAGCGTGTCTCACAAAACGAACCAGAGCCGGAGCCTTGATTACTCTTTTATGCATTTTGCGGAAGGAGATCAAGTGCAATTTCTCATCATACAATTCTTGACCAGCGGGAGATACGTTGATATTGTTGCACAGGGGAAAATCATACGTGTGAATCCAGAATTCGACACCGTTATCATCAGGGAGGAAGAGACCAAGGTACTGTACGAGCGCTGCTGCCAGGAAGTCGAGCTGCGCGAACCGGAGATCGAACCAGCACCAGCCGCAATTTAACAGCGACCAGGTCATTCTCTACTCTATTTTTCCTCACTGCGACGTACTACTGCTGGTCTACAAGACCGAAGTACAACGAAAATGAGCTGCTTCTCGGGTTTGGCGACCGCATTTTGCGGCGACCAGATCAAGGAAGAAGCCAACCGCATGCGCGAGTTGGAGCGCCTGCAAGAAGAAAACGAAAATCTAAAAAACGCGGTTCTGTCGCCGACGGCTTCGCCGACGAACAAGAAGTGGTTCGAAAAGAAGCTGGAAGGCGAGTTGAAGAAGCTGGACGACAAGCATGCGGGGGAAATCTGCGCGTGGCAAAGCCAGATCAACGAAAAGACCGCTGAAATGAACGAACTGCGAGCGGAGAAGGCGAGCTTAGAGGTTAAGCTGTCCGCGGAAAAATCGCGCATCTCGGCGTTGGAGGGGAAGGTCCATGACCAGTCCGGCGTGTTGGGGAACTTTAAATCCACGATCGACGGGTTGGGATCCAGACGTGACTCTACCGACATCGAGGCGGACGTGCTGCCGCGTGCTTTCCAGATGGACTGGGAGCAGCTGCGCGAGCTGGAAGTCATCGAGCGCAGCTCCAACGAGCCGCGCCACGTCTCCGACAAGTACCGCGAAATGCAGAAGAAGCTGCAAAAGCCGCCGCAGATCGCCGGAAAACCGTTTAGGGAGTTTGCGACCGACGTGTACGCCTGGGTGAAGAAGCTCTACCCGCTGGGCAATTCTTTCGACGAGCTGGGGGAGGAGCTGTTGGAAGGAGCGTTCGTGGGGGCGCATCACGAAAAACAGCGCGCGAAAGCGGCGGGCCCAGACATCATCAAGATCATGACCTCCATGACCACGCAGATGTCGCCGTTAGTGGACACCGTCGAACAGCAGCTGGAGCGCTACCTGCCCAAGGTGGTGCGCAGGGACCAGTACACGCCAATGGCGCACTACCATCTGATGCAAGATGTGTATGATCTCGAAAAACAGGTTTGCGGAAATGACCGCTCCGACAAGAACAAATGGGAACGCACGGCGTCGTCGCTCCTGTTGGACAAACACTCGGAGGTCGCAGTCCGCGCGGCGTACAAGCAGTCGGCAGAAAACAACTTCGACCTGCTGGGCACCACGCTGACGGTGCTAAACTGCGACGAGGACGTCGGGCGGTACGAGTATATGACGACGCACAAGCTGAAAGGGAATCCGGAGGACTTTCTCGACCGCGTGTTCCAGGCGCTGGGAGAGGGAGCTGTCGGCACCGATCAGCGCCGCAAAGTGCAGTCCGTGAACAACTTCTACAAATCCATCGGTGTGCAGCAGCAGCAGCAATCGGGTCATTCCTTCTTCGGCGGGGGCGACCAGTTCAACACCGAAAAGCCTCCTCGCAGAGATGGAGCTGAAACGCCGCGCGCGGGTAACCAGACGCCGCAGGCGGGAAAGCGCTTCACGCAGGAGGAAATCAAGGAGATGCAGAAGAAGCCCTGTCAATTTGGGAAGAAGTGCTACAACCTGATGAAAACCGGAAAGTGCCTCTTCAAGCACACGAAGGAAGAGCTGACGCACTGTTTGCAGTGCTTCGAGCGTGACTACCCGGACAAGGCAGCGGCGCGTAAGAAGGAAAAGGAGGACCGGAAGAAAAAGCAGGAAAAAGCTGCTGCGGACAAGAAAAAGGCGGAAGCGGCTGCGTCTGGGACTTCGTGAATAACCACACCTCCCCTGCAGTCGGATGAACCGACAGCAGTAGCCACCACTGCAGCAGGGGGAGAGGAAGGTGGAGGAAAATCCAAATCAGCAATTCGAAGATCGAAGAAAAGAACTGCGAAAGCACTCTGCACTCAAGGTGTAAAAATAGAAATTCACGTTCCCGGTTGCTCGCACACCAAGCGAAACAGATCTGGACGCTGATCTGGACGAGAAGACCGGTGA
>RXOD01006259.1:0-10824 GCA_005223375.1 Amoebophrya sp. AT5.2
CCCGTCTTCTGAACGTTGCCTTTATGGTCACGGACCACTGTTGCCGACCCGCCCGGTCCGTGAAGCACGTAGTGCGAACCGCGCACGGTGGCGCGCAGCTTGACACTTGCATTATTTCCTCTAGTATCGGTCTTGTCGACGTTCAACAAACCCTGGCGTCGGAGCTCGTTGATTCCGCGCATCGTGTGGCGAAACTTCATGCGCTTCTTCAGAAATTTGGCGACGACCCGCGCAGCGGGCGGCTCCTCGTTCACGTCGAAAAACCCGTCCTCGTGACCTTCGTGTAATTGTAGTAGACGTTTTTTCATTTTGTCCTCTACACCTACTAGAGCTCCTTCATCAGTGCCGGCAATGCGCGAATCGGGTTGGAATTGTGGTCCCGATTTCTTCGATGACGCCTTCTTGGGGTTCACGTCGGATACGACTGATACAGCCTCGGCTCCTGCAGCCGTCGCACAACTTCGGTTCCACATCCTCCGAATTTCCTCCGCGCGTTGTTTCTGTTCCTCGAGAATGCTGGGGTCCCGGATCCAGGGAATCACGAGAGCCGCATCCTCGTCGGTTAGTTCGCCCGACTCTGCACATAGAGAAAGCTCGTCCAGCACGTCTTGTGAGGAGCATGCTGCGCTGCCTCCGTTTTCGTCAGCGCCCATCTCGAGCAGCAAACTGCACGCTGCCTCGCCGCTGGTCAAATCGACTCGATCATCTTCGATGCAGCGCCAGAAGAATCGCTCAAATGCGAAGTCGGCTGCCGAAGCCCCTGCTTCCGGCGGAAGCGAGTAGCTCACCTCGATGTGCTCCTCCGCAAAATCGCGATAGTTGCATGCGTCGCCAGCGCCTGCGGCCTTCGTACCTTTCGGGACTCGCCCATCTTCATCTAGGTTCGCCTTGAAAAAGCTAGTCACGCCTGCGGGGAGCGTCACCGCCTCTCCGTCTGGGCCGATCTCGATTTTCGCCGGTCTGTTTTCGTTTCTCCGCTTTTCTTCGCGTGCGAGACGCTCTTGCAGGCCGCGCTGGGTTGCCGCCTCTGTCTCTTGGTACGCGTCGTAACGGGTGTACGGCGCCGAAATTCCATCGTGGTCGGCGGCGAGAGGAATACTGGTCGCTTTCAGCATATTCGAAGACTGGGACGTCGACGTGGTAGTCGTAGTACACTCCTTCTCCTCGTCGCGGATACTAGTCAGCACCGTGCTGGTCCATTCTGCTAGCGCGTCCCGGTCCAAGTTAACGCTAGCGAAATCGCCGGGATTCGGCGTCGCTGCTGCCAAAGCATCCATCACGCCAGAGGCGATCAAGTTTTGCTTCTCTTCTTCGGATACGCAGTCCTTCCTGACAAACACCCAGTTTGTCACAGACTGACCCTGCGCATTCACCCCCTGCTTCCGCTCGACCGTGTAGTTCGCTTTGCCTGTGTGATGTCGTGATTATTTGATTCGCATTGCGCTTGCGAATGCGCTCAAGGTCAAGCTCATCAAGATCAAACGAATCGGAAAATAAAACAAACAAGCACCGCTCCCGACACCGCATAGTTTGTTTGTCATGTACGCTTCCGTCGACAGATATCCGCTTTCTGCCGCTAGATAGTCGCTTTCGGTTTGAAGCGTACCCCCGGCCTCGAAGAAATTACGGAAGTTTTCGAACCCCGGCGGCAGGCGGCCCGTGCTCATGATACGCACTGGCCGCACGAGGCTCATGCGAATGTTTTTCGTGTCCGTGAGGCGGTCATGCATGAAGGAATCGAAAATGGTGTGCTCCATTTTCGCGCAGGCGTTGAACAGCTTCTCCACGTCACCCTTTGCACGGGTTAACGGCGATTCCAAGAGCGTTTTCGGATGTCCAAAAAGCATGTACACATCAATGCTTTTACTCGACATGCTGTCCGCCGGCACCCATTCGATCCTGTTCGGGGACCCCTTGGAGGATTTTTTCAACGACGCCCCGGCGACCACCGGTTTCTCTAGATTTCCCGGGGCGAGCACGATGGTTTTGCTCGGTTTTTTGTTCATCTGACTCGTCGTCGCGCCCGCGTGACCAAGGTCGTCGTCCTCAGCGTTGTCTGCTGACCCCTCGTCGCCGATCGGGGTGAAATAGGTTTGTATTCCGTTCGGCGTGGTGCAGACGGTCTCTGCGCTCTTGGTCGCTTTCTCCATCCAGACTTTTTGCTTGCGCGGATCGGTGCCAGTGCGTTTCGTCCGCACCTCGTGGACGCGGAATCGCTCGCTCAGGTTCGCAAAATGCATCGCGTCGACGCGGAGCGGCTCCTCGTACTCGATAAGCTTCGGTAAGTCCGGTTCCACGTGGAAAGGCCAGTACTGCTTCTTCAAGTGTTCGTCTTCGCAGCCTTCTTCTGTCGCGTCGTCGTCCGGGGCGTTCTTAGTTTTAGTTTTCGTTTTCGACATGATACTGGAAGAGGAACTCCCATGTGGTTTTTGGCTTTCTTCATCGAGTTGCTTTGCCTTGCGGAGCAAGCGTTGCGCCTTGCCGAAAGAGACGCCTGCGGCCGCCGCGATTTGCTTCAGGTTGAGCTCTGGCCCGGCGCGCCACACACGCAAGAACAAGCTGAAGTCCGGGTCTACGTCTTCGATCGTCCCTAGCACCGCCTGTTCCTCGCTCCTCTGGGCCGCTCCTGCTGGCGACGCGGGGGTTGGTAGCTCTGGGCGTAGCTTCTTTTTTGACTCCTCGGTGAGTTCCAATTGGCGCTCGTCGAGGTAGAGGACCCGGCTCGTGTCGACGTCCGCACCAGGTCGCTCACTCGTTGATTTGGCAGCGTTATTTGTAATGATGGTCCTTCCGAAATCCACGACGCAGCGTACAACCGATTTTCGGGAAGAGTCATTGGCTTTCTTGCTTTTCGACAAGACTTTCGAGGTCGACACATCACTTGTAGCTCCCGAAGAAGTTCCCGCTGCGCGGCCGCCCGTCCATGCTTCCACGGCGCGTCCCAGCAGCGTTCCAACGGCCCCCTCGTCCAGAGAAGCATGTGAATCCGCTTTGAACTTTTTGAGTCTCACGGTGACTTCCGCATCGACGCACCCCCAGAGGTCCAACGCCTCGTGGAAATACTCCGCATGGCGCCGCTTCTCCCTGCGGGCCTTCCGCAGGATGCAGACGGCCTGCACCTCGGAGACGCCGACCTCCCAGGCCAGCGCTTTCAGCGGAATGTCCCGATTTTCCGTGATGCACTGAAGCGCGCTGATGTACAGCGACAGATCGACGACGCTTTCCGCGAAGGGGTCCCGAAGATACCGACTCGCGAATTCGACCTTCTGCTGCTTCAGGGCAAGGTCCGTGGACGGTTTTCGCTGGCCTTGCTGGGAGGCGGCCTTCCCACCGTTCTTGGTCGCTTTTTTCGAGTACGTCGTGTCAAGCACGTCCTTGAAATCAATCCCATTGAGAAGCGCACCGATTTCGGCCTCCCTTTGTGCGTCCCCGCCAGACATGTCGCTCGCCTCGCGGAGTCAACAAGAAATGGTGATCAACAATGACTTATATTTTGATGGTCATGCGGATGCGGTACTGAGTATTCATTGATTCAAACGCCACTGTTACTGTACTTCATCAATTTCATCTCTGTCTACTTCCGCATATCAAATCTGCGACATAAATTTTTCTACTCTCGGTCGCTCCTACGCGTGTGCGTAAGTGTTGCCGATTACTCTGTCTACGATGCGTCTCCTCTACCTGTGCTTAGCCTTAGGTCCTTCTTCTCCGCGTTATTCGCCCACGAGACGTGTCTCCTGAAGATCCTGACAACTTCCGCCTGATGATCGGTGATGATTGATCATGAAGAGCTCCTGCTCGGGGCCGATCTTGTTCTCTTACATGCCGGAGTGAAACAGAGGACGAGATGGCAAGAAACAGCTAGCACGGCTACGGTGGAGCAAAGGTTATCTTTCAGCAATGCAGAGAATGAGACGCGATCGGACCCCATCTACCTCCACGCACTATGACTTATTTCCCGTCACAGTGGTACGGTGAAGACTCAGCAGATATTCAACATTCCATCAAGTTCGCTTCGTTCTTCGACATCTGTCCTGCGTTCAAATTCCTTGGTGCAATCTTCATGTCCCATGCCATGCACACAAGGAAGTGCGACAATAAGCGCTACTCCGAGCTGCGTGTTGATTATATGAGTAGCAACCTGAAGGATACTACCACAACACGAAAGGTACTCAGAGAAGTGAGCTTACCAGCGAGAGCATTTCTTTTCGATGATCGTCAGCCGAGTCAGTGATCAGGTATAAGAAATCAGGAGACGCCGCATTGGCGGACGAAATATCGATCACTTCTATGATAAATGTGTGTGCCTGTCGTGTTGCCACTTTCGACCTCTGGCTCTGTCTGCATGATTTTTCGGAGCTACTTCTACTTTCAAGTAGTTGTTTTACGCGCATCTGCGTCGGAACGGGAAGATGAAAAAAACAAGAACAATGTCATCAAAACTACAAAAACGGACGCGATTGGTCAAAAGGTGCAAAAAGAACGTACTACTTAGATGCGATAGATAGTCGCCAAGGTGGGGGAGCGTAGAAGAAAGACGAACAATACATGAGTTTGAGTAACTTGATGCTGATATAGTTTAGAGTGGGAAGAACTTTAGTACTTATGCGATCGTCTTTAAGTTTTCCAGCAAATTGACTTTGCCAAGCTTGTCTTGCGGTTTTTGCGCCGGCGCGCAAATGCCGCAAAATCGGCATTGGCAGGCAAGTAACATTGAATCAGAAACGAATTGAGAAGTGAGCGGCAAGTGTGATGACAACATCGGGGAGCTACGGATGATCCATAGATAGATACATACCATAGGCCCAAAACAACAGCAGGAACTCTAGTTAGTATACTTGTACGTCGTCCTCCTCCTCTCTCTACAACTACAACTACTTTTACATTTATTCTAAAGCTGCAAAGCTATCGATGAGTCACGCTGAGCTCGAGCCGCTCGACGTCCCGGAGGAGGCTGCCAGGTTTTTCTTTCGCGCGGTCTGCACCGCCTTCGCCAGATCCGCGAGCATCTGCGCGGTCGTTTCCACGTCCACGCAGCCGTCCGTCACTGACTTTCCGTACTCGAGCTGTGCGGGCTCCTTCGCGTCCTGCTTTCCCGCGACTAGGTTCGACTCGATCATCACCCCCAGGATCGAGTGCTCGCCCGGCTCCGTGCCAGCGATCTGCGCACAGATGTCCTGGAGCACCACTGGTTGCTTGCGGTAGTCCTTGTTCGAGTTGCCGTGGGAGCAATCAATCACCAGCTTGCAGGGAAAGGGGCGGTCGTGATCCTCGGCTTTCTTGTTGTCCTTGTTCAGCTTGGAGAGCTTCGCAACGCAGTCGTCGACGAACTTGCGCTCGAAATTGGGAGCAGACTTGCCGCCGCGGAGAACGACGTGGCCGTCGGCATTGCCGGACGTCGGCACGATCTGGTACCTGGTGGTGGCGAGCGAACAATAAATTTCGGATTCGAGCAGAAGAAATGAATTAGGCGTTCATAATTGAACTTGCTTCGACAACTTACGGTTGTCACTCATGCTCATGATGTGCATGATGATTCAATTTCAAACGACTCCTGTCACAACAATCAAGTACTGCAGACTGGCTTGCTGGAACGCCCCGGGCGATTCGTAAAGGTGCTCTTCTGGGTGCAGGTCCACGCCGAGCAGGCTGTAGGCCCGCCGGCCTGCCACCACCGCATCCACAGCGACCTGGACGTCGCCACTCGTGCCGTTTTTGAAGCCCACCGGGCACTTCAGCTGGCTCGCCATTTCCCGGTGCGTTTGGCTCTCCGTTGTCCGCGCTCCGATCGCGCCCCACGCAACCAGATCGCTCAGAAAGGGCGCGACCGCACTGTCCAGAAACTCGGTCGCGCACGGCAGCCTGTACTGGGCGTTGATGTCGCGCAGGAGTTTTCGCGCTTCGGCCAACCCCTTCGCGATGTTGTTCGTGCCGTCCAGATCCGGGTCGTTGATGAAGCCCTTCCACCCGACCGTCGAGCGCGGCTTCTCGAAATACACACGCATGATCACGAGTAAGTCCTCCTTGTACTTCTCCGCCTCTTTCGCCAGCCACTCCGCGTATTCGTGGGCCGCCTTCACGTCGTGGATGCTGCAGGGGCCGACGATCGCCACGATGCGGGGGTCGGAGCGGTCGTGCAGAATCTTCCGGCATTCGGAACGCGCGTGCTCGATCACGTCAAAAAAAGTGTCCCGGTCGCAGCGGATGTCCAGCTTCATCTCGGCCGGATTCGGGATCAAAACCGCAGCGGGCGAAGAAGAAGATTGATGTTGTTCGGCGAACCCACCACCAGCAGCAGCTCCAGCTGTTGACGTGCAGCCACCACTACCAATTCCGCCGAAACGCTCCTTCACGTACAGACTTCGCAAATCCCGGCCGGGGCGCATCAAGTCGCCCTCCCCCCAGATGCTCGCTGTGAACGAAGACGCGGAGTAGGCTACTGACATTGCGTCCTCGTTGTTCGCCCCGCCCTCGACGACGGACGTGCGGGGAACGCTCTTCTGCTTCTTCAACATTCTGTGTGTCTGGTTGCCGGCAACGACCTCCGACGGCGCGGGGGAACGTGGACGCTTGTTGTTCGAGGCCTCTGGTTGGTGTTCGGGGTTCTGTGGTCCTGGGGGGGCTGCTTGTTTGCTGCTGTGCTGGTTGTCGACGTCCTCTTCGTCCGAAGATCGGGCTTTCGCTTTCATTTTCATCCAGGCCGCGGGGCAAGGCGGCTCCATGTTGGACGTTGCCGCACCTGCACCTTCTGTCTTGGCGGGGTTTGCACACGACGACGAGGTTGCGAACGTGATTCCGTGCGCGGCTTGAAATTCCCGCGCCATGCACTGCAGCATGCCACCAATCATTTTGTTGCAGCGGTGGAGGCCAGCGAGGTCGACAACCACGGCGGCTCCCGATTCCGCTCCCCCCGCAGCGGGCGGAGTTGCGCTGGAGGACGAGGAGCCCGACCCCGCGGGGGAAATCTCTTCGTCCTTTTTGTCCTCCTCAATAATATGCTCATGATCCTCCTGCTCTCCGGTTTTCGTTTTCGCGCCGCCGACGTGTCCTTCCAGCTGTTTGTCCAGCGCATCCGCCATCATCTTCGCCAAACCGCAGCTGCCCAGGTCCACCTCACCCAGCAGTTTCTCCAGGCTACCGCACAGCACTGCGTCGAAGGTGCGGATTCGCCCCCGCGTGCGCTGCAGTTCCTCGTCCGCCAATTTCTGCACCCGTCCTGCGTCCCCCGCCTCTTTCAGCGCCTGCACCAGTTCTCCCAGGTCCGCCTCCCCGACCGCGGTGGAGTGTGAGTGTGACGCCCCGGCCGAGGACCCCTCCTCGGAGGTCGCCTTCCTCTGCTTATCGACGAAGAACCGCAGCACGGAGGCCGAATCCCACCGCTCGAAGTAGTACTGCTGTAGCAATTTGGCCGTATCCATCAGCAGCTGTTGGAAGGAGAGGTAGGCCGCCGCGTCGAGCTTCGTGCGCGGGAGCAGCTTTTCAATCGAAGACAGGTTCGCCATCTCAGTCTTGGGCACGTAAAGATGTGCCCCCGGGGTGGGAGTGCTGCTGGTCCTGGTGCTGGTTTTCGCGTTTAATACATTTGGATTTGCAGCCGCCGACGAAGAAGTCCTCGCCTGCTTGGCCCACTTGAGAGCCGCCACCAGCTTCATCTCGCCGAACCGCTGAGTGATGAGCTTCCCCACAGCGTCCAGCGCGTCGAGCCCCGCAATCGGACGGTGCTGAACCTCTTGGACGGACTCGGCGATGATTTGCGCGGGCTGCTGTGGAGGTGATGACTGAGTTGATGTTCCTTGAAGATGTTGATTCCCGATCCGCCTGTTGTAAATGAGGCTGGGGCCGAGCTCCGCTGCAAGAACGGTTTTCCCGTTGCTGGACGTGTAGTCGTCCCAGAGCGCGTCGGACTGCGGCGTCCAGTGCTGCAGGTGTGTGAGCAAGTCCGCCAGCGTTCCGTCGACAGCGGACGGACAGCCTGTTGACCAATGCAGTTCATCTTCATTCTCTTTTTCGAATCTGGAAGGGGTTCTTGACGATGGATTTGGATGGATAACCTTGATTTTGATAAATGACCCCCGACGAACACGAACTGAATTCGATATTTTTCTCTTCGACAGCACCAGTCAGCGAAAACTCATAAGTAAAATCAATGAGGGAATAGTACTACAGCCCGCCGAGAAGGAAAATGCAAAAGGAGCAGTAAGTACCTGCCTCCTGCTTCCCCGTTTGTTTTTTCAGGAGCACGAACCTGGTTACGTTTTCCGCCAGCGGCTTCTCTTGACAGTTCTCTTTCAGGATGGTGAGTCCGTAGATGTCCGCCGCCCGCCGGCCGGCTAGTGCGGCCGCGTGGATTTCCTTGCGCTCGACAATCTGCATCGCCGCAGTGGACGTGGTCACGCTTTCCTCCACTTTCACG
Source organism: Amoebophrya sp. AT5.2 (assembly GCA_005223375.1). NCBI lineage: Eukaryota > Dinophyceae > Syndiniales > Amoebophryaceae > Amoebophrya > Amoebophrya sp. AT5.2. The sequence goes on from RXOD01006259.1 coordinate 8,414, forward strand.
TGCGCCGCGAGGGCATCCAAAAACGGCGCACACTGCTTCAGCGCTTGTGGGTGCGAGCGAACCACTGCGATCTTCTTCAGCAGTTTTGCCCGCTCTTCCTCCGTGATCGCCGCGACAGCTCTTCCTCTGTGATCTCCGACGAGTTCCTCGAGGAGTTCGGGATGCACGAGCAGGTGCTGTCCGATGGGGATGTCTACCCGCAGCGGCACCATCTGCAGCCGGTGCTTGTGCCCCTTCAGCAGGTCCACCGACTGCTTCACGATGCCGCCCACCCGGGTGTACACCGGGACGACGGCGTAGTCGAGGTCGGAGTTCTCGCACAGCAACTCCTCGAACAGTCTCGCGAACCCGGCTGGGACGGACCGCACAGACACGTTGTCCTGGTACTCCTCGAACAAAGAAAACACGGCGTCCTCGGTGTGGGCGCCCTGGCAACCCATGAACCCAATATTCATGCGGTTCAGCTTCATCTTAGCTTTGTTTGTTAGGACACTAACTTCTCCGAGTCCGATCCGATCGATCAGTCCTCGTGCTAATTCAATCTAATATCAATGAAACGGATAGGGGTATGTTGACAAGCGCCCTTCGCTTTCTCCCCGGCAAGACCACCAGGCGCCGAGGAAAGCGGTCACCACAAGAAGGCCAAAGATGGGTCAGATGAGGCCGTAATATTATACCAACGACGTGCTCGTGCTGGAAAAAAACTGTGTCAGCGCTCAAGATGGGCCGGACGGGGAGGCAGGGGATCTTAATCTGATCATATGTCGTCCGACCTGTTCTCGAAAGTCAGTGGATCCATCATGCATCAAACTTAATAATAATCATGACGGCATCAGCAACAGCATGTAAGAAACAGAAAGTAAAAAAAAGTATATTAATATACACTCGCTTCTACGGGCCCGGGAATCGATCAGAACCAAAGAGCGACTGTAGTTCATGGATGGATGCCGCGCAAGAAAAAACACAGACACACACGAAAATGCTGGCAACGAACAGCTAAGTTCGATCCCTTCCACTGTGAGACGACCCTTGCACGACCCGATTTCTGAGTTCGTTGTACTGCTTCGACTTTCCACGTTTTCCCCTCCTTGGCGAGATTAGCATGATCAAACAAAGCTGCAATCTTAATCTTCATCGCGCATTTTTCAGAAGAAGCAGCAGCGATTGAGTCCGACCATGGCTCGGTCATCTTTGTTGACGACAAGAAAATCTGCGCAGGTCAGCTATCACTCTATGCATAATCTATGTTTATCGAAGATCGAGCGGGCCCAGACCCAGAGAGTAGAAGCGTGAGCTTGTGCATCGATCTTCGCAGTGGTGATATGTCCATGTCTGCGAGCGCGAGCGCGTGGTGAAGATGTGAACCAACTGAAAGAAAATTATCTTCAGAACCGGTCAAAAATGAAATGCATGGAGGTCCGGAACTACATGTTGACTCATGAGTGGCCGTCCATTATGTTGGTGTCTGTGCAGCTACGTCTCACAAAGATAGAATCTTCATAAGTCCGTCGTAGATACGATACAAACATGGCTTACTAACTTAGATTGCAGCAGTTGCAGGTGCAGCTTATTGCGTATCCAGCTAGTCACGAAAACAAACATATGGCACTAAACTTACATTTATGGATCTGATTCTGATGTCAGGTGCAGGAGCGAGGCGGTGACTTGTTCTGTCCTTAATTTCCTCGTGGCTGCATTGTTCCCAAGAAAATCGGAGGATTTTTCTCATCGGGTGGCGCTAGCGTCAAGAGCATTCTGCTGGCCAGGCTCACCTATCGGACAAGTTAAATGATAGTCCGTTGCATCCCCGGGCCTGGGTTGATTTTCGGGATCATCGGTGTAGCCGATGACGATGCCCGCGTGCAGTAATTTGTGCGATGTAGAAGAAAGTTCACGTTGTGGTACTCTAAATGGTTCTTCCTGCGCCTGGTCATATGTGTGCATGTATTCGCGCCCGGTGGTCAACATACTGCCCTTTCTCCCTAGGTAGTACGGGGGCTTCTCCGTCGGCAGCCATATGTGCTCCAGTCGGCGTCGGAGCAGGGGTGCCGCGCAGAAGCAGTACGGGACGAGGGGCGGAGACCTCCGCGTCGTCGTCCGGAAAGAGCACGGCGGGGTCCAACGGCTCCATGAATCGTTGCCTGCGCTGAGAATAATTCTTCGCCGTGCTGTAGTGCGGGACGTGGCGGCCGCCGACGGTGGTCCTCGTCGCAGTCTGTCCCTCTGGATGTCGCGTGACACAATTCGGTGGACCTGCTTCTGTCCTCCTCAGCGGCAGGAGCTCGCTCAAGACTGGGGCGTGATCAACATGCTGCCCACTCCCTGTCCGACCGACCGCTCCAGCTCCTTCAGCTTCCAGTTCGCTGTACATCACCGCGTCCTCGTCGCCGCTTCCAGGAGCCGACGTGTGG
>RXOD01006260.1:0-10823 GCA_005223375.1 Amoebophrya sp. AT5.2
TACCAGTTGGCCACTTACCATCTGGTCCGGTCATAACGGCGGCCAAACCGAACATGGTGGCGGCGAACTGGCAGGACGTGAGCGGGTCACCCATGATGCCGTGGAACGCCGAGTCGTCGTCCTCGCAAGAAATGATGCTCGCGCGGCGGCGATTGTCGCTATTTGTATTTGACGTTCCTGCTTGGCGCAGGCGCAACAGCGACTTCTTCTGACCGGCGATCGCGGCGGCAGTCTGCGACGTGTGCTTGGAAAAGAAGTACCGCGTGAGGAACCGCCGCCAAGGCGTGTACCAGAAGGAAAGTTTTCCGCCACTCGCCTCGGCCGCGTCACTGCTCTCCTCTGCGAGCTCTTTCCTGCGCTGCTCCCGAGCGAGGTGCCGCGCGGGCGCATGGAACAGCAGCCCGCTGTCGCGCAACGGGTCCTCTTCGACCGCCGCCTCCGGTTCGGGCGATCGTGCCGCAAAGAATGGATCGCTGTCGCTGTTTACTTTTGGTGCCAGAAACGTGGACGACACGAACTTTTCCACCGCCGACCAAGTAGAAGAAGTTGCCGCCGCACCAGCACGACCCTCGTCCAGCTCTCTCCGCACCGCGTCTGCTGCCGTTTCGCCCCGCAATGCCGCAAAAACTCGCTCCAAAAACCCACCACTCGCGCGCGGAGTTTCTTCTACGCCCTCTAGGGCTCTCTCCCTCCTCCAGAAGGGCCATTGGTTTCCGGTCATGGCGACCGCGATGTCTTCCTCCGCTGGGATCCACTCGTCGAGAAAGGAGTTGTAGCTCCGCAGTTCGAACATGAGGTACTTTTTCACCGTCCGCTCCCACGACGCGTCGAAGTCTGCTTGCTTCCAGTTCCGCAGCAAAAACGTGAGCTTCAGCTGGCTCAGGTCCTCCTTGTCCTCGTCCGGATTCATCGCCCGCTCGTCGATGGTCGGCACGCTGCGCAGGAGGTAGGGCTGGTAGTGGTCCACCACCGAGGCGCACCCGGGCACCGGCCGCACGAACCCGCTGGCGGGAAGCACCACCCCGGGTGGGGGGACGATTCGCAGCGTGCCGATGTGCACCCACTCCGAGGCGACCAGGCAGCCGCCGTTGCAGTGGCAAACCTTGTACGTGCCGCAGTGCTCGATCTTGATGTTGTCGAACGCGTTGTAGAACGTGCTCGCCACGAAGGGCGTCTTCGAGTCGTCCAGCCCCGTGAGGAAGGGGGCCACCGGCTCCTGGCACCCCATGTTGGTGGTGGCGAACTGGAGCACGCGGAGCTTCGCGGTCTGCCCCCCGGTCGCGGCACTCAGCCCCACACCGGTGGTCTGCAGCCGGAACAACACGCCCGCGGCGAAGGTGACGTTCAGCCCCATGTTGTTTCCCGCGTACTGCTCACCCTCGAAAAAGGAGACCTTCGCGACCGTCCGGCTGCTCGCGGAGGGAAAACTGTGCGTCAGCGAGTGCATCGCGTAGTGGTCCCCGCAGGAGCAGTGGCAGTCGTAGCCCTGTTTCACCATCTCGTCGCACGTCTTGCCCTCGTTGATGATAAACTCCCAGCACTGCTTCAGCGCCATACCCGTGCCCTTGCCACCGAGCTCGTCCCGCCCGCACCGGGTCGGGCACTCCTGCGACTTCCCCTTGCGCCCGCAAGTCACCGGGCAATACTTGCGCACGTAGGCTATGCCGGGCGGGAAGAGGATTTTCCACAGAAGTACTCATTGGTCGACCTCGAGGGAGGACACCTTCGTACGTAAAAATGAGCCCGAGGCAGACTCTGTCAATGGGAACGCCCCTTGCAGCGGAAATGCCCTTCAGCGACGCGATCGATCGATCGACTCTGCGGCTAGTGCATGGCGGTCGCAATTCTTGGGCAGCGGGGAAAGTTAGAGGAACATAGAAGGACCCCAGAGACTCCCCAGGGCAAGGCCCTCCCCCACCTAGAATCTGCACTACAACAAACATCTCCGACCGCCTCTTCCGAGTATTCCTCAACTGCAGGGGGCACACAGATATATTCATCTAAACGCCAAATGAATAGGTGGTGTCTGCGTCCTGAAAACCCCACCCCTCCTCCGAGATCAAGATTCTAGATGGAAAAACCTCCATTCCTATCTGCGTTGTTGCACTGGTACATGGTGTAGCACTGGGCGCAGTTCGAGCATTGCAGCCGAGACGGGATGCAGCAGTCGTGGTCCTCGCACCCCCGCAGGCACGAGATGTGTGTCATTGCGTTCGGCGCGCATGTGCAGGGGCCGGCTGGTAAGTAAGCAAGTGGTAAGATACAGGCCATGGGTTCCCTTAGCGATGGCGCGTGCCGACAAAGGCAGTCGCGCCAGGCGGTTTCAGAGATGCCCCATTCATTGTGGAGACTAGGGGTGGCAATGGCATCCACCACGAAGCGACCCGATTTACTAGGGAGGAAGGCCTGCATGGCGTCGGGACCGATGAGCCCCAGGGAGGGAGCGATGGGAACGAGACCAAGCCAGGCACTAAAATGCTCTGCAGATTTTTTGCCAGGCCTCCCGGTCCCGACCGCGGATAAGCTCCTTACTTTCGCGGACCTCTTCTCGGGAGAAGAAAAAGGGACCCTCGCAAAGCACCGCCCCAGAGCAAAAAAATCGCTTACCGCTTTCCGACTTACCAGCTGGTCCCACCATAGCACAGTTCGGAACCCATTTGCAGGGGAAGTCTTCATTCAAGCAGGCGTCGCCGCAGAAAAACGGCGGAAAGCGCACGTTGCAGATGCCTTCGCAGTTGGCGGACACGGCCATGTCGGCGACCGTCGCGTTCACGTTGCATAAAAACGGACCGGTGGCGTCGTAGCACAGCTTGTGGGTGAGGTGGCAGCTCAAACCCACCCGGCAAAAATCGTCGTTGAGGCAACGGTCGCAGGCCTGCCCGCTGTTCTTCTGGATTGCGGGGCAGTAAGAAAACGAATCCTGCGCCTCCGCGGAGTGGACAAAAGTGACGGGCGGAAGGTGGAGGAGCAAGGAGAGAAACGAAACTTGCAGAAGCCGCGGGGCGGAGGTGGAAGCTTTGGTGCGAGGTTTACTAGTGCAGGGGAGACCAGTGGTGGATGCGACCTTCTTGCCGCACGTCCAGAGACGAACCCGATCGGGAGGGCCGGCCGGAAGAGAAAGCGGCGCTGACATGTCGTCCAAATCAGTACTAAAGCTATCGATTGTCGTCCGCTCGGTGAAAAGTGTGAAGAACAGTCTTCGTTGATCGAATTCCATATAGGAGGTGCGCTCGTTCTTAGTCGGCGTCACATTGATGAGTCTCGCCATGCGTCTGTGCTCGAATGTTTGGCGTAAGACGTAGATGGGCCCCTTATATATGGGTTTCCTGCATGATGATCCTGAGTACGTACTTCTTCAGTACCTTGCAATTGCAGGTTTTGCTTCAAACAATAAGCTATTCCTCGCTCATCATCTCCAGAACGCTGTGTCGCTCGTCTCTTTGTTTTTTTTTCGCTCGCGGATCTCTGGCGTGGCGTTGTCTGTGCGTGTACTCTGTTCTGTCTCGCGCAACGCTCTCGCTTCTTTTCACTGCTTCTGGTGCGTACGCTTTGTTGAGCATGAAGTAGTCAAACGTGCGCAAGCGCAAGTGACGGAGATTTTCAAATAAAAGGAACAGAAATTATCTGCTCCAATGAATCCAAATCCGCGAATGCTCCTTGACGAGATCTGTCACCTGACCCCCACGCCCGGGGCGAAGAGAATCGGAAAAATGATGATCGCGACGATCACTAGCATCACCACTGTGATGCAGCACATCCTGCGCTGCGCCGTGAATTGTCCCTTTCTCGCCGTGATCAGTTCCCGCTCCGCCTGTGCGGTGTAGTCCTTGGTCTTCGCCACATTCACCTCGATCACATCGAGGATCTCGCCCTGGTGGTCGATCAGCTGCGCCATGTCGATGAACATCTGGTGCAGTTCCGTCATGGACTTCTCCAGTCGCCGGATCGCTTGGTACTTGTCGTGCACCTTGGTCGTGCGGAGGGAAAAACATTTATTGAAGCTTGAGCAGGTTCTTGAGCAGCAGTTGTATAACGTATGACATGGTTGCAGCGTATCGCCAAAAAGCACTAAGAATGCCATCGAAGAAGTAGCGACGCCATTAAAGCCGCAAGAAACCACGCCAGAGCCGTGCCCGTGGCGTGTACTAGGACAACGGAGTTTTCGATAGAAAAGTCTACCTGCTGCAAGTTCTCCAGCAGCACCGCGTGGCTCCCCGCCATCTGCTTTCGCACTTGCGTGTCCCGGGTCTCGCCGGCCTGGATCATATTCTCGATGTCTGCGTCGCTCGCCTCTGGGCAGGTGATTTTCAGCTGCCGCGCCGTCTTCGCCTTCATCTCCTTCGTGAACACACTTTGCGCGTGTTGGAACGCCAGCACCTCCTGCTGCAGCTTTTTCGCCAACGAGTTGCACATGTTCTGCCGTATTTTCGGGTTCACCAGCTTGAATTTCTTTTCCCGCTCCTCCTTCTGCCGCTGCTGATCACGATGATCGATGCCCGCTGCGTTGCTGTTCGGGGCACCGCTGCTTCCCGTCAGCGGGTTCTCCTTCTCCGCAGAAGCGTTGCCCTCCACCGGATTCTTCAGCTCTTCCAGCATCATTTTGGCCTCCTGCAGCACCCCGTTCGTCTTCGCCGCTTCGCTCTCGAGCCGCTGCTGCGCCTGCTGCTCCAGCTTCGAAGTGGTCGCAATCAGGAGGTCCTCCGTGCACTGCTCGATCGCTTCCGTCGACCGCCGCGCCGATGCGACGCGTTCCTGGATCTGCTTTACCGACTCGAAAAACTCCTTCATCGCTGCGTCGCGCGGGTTCAGCGGCTTCGACGCGCTGCTCCCGCCCTCCTGCTCCCGACCCCCCGCGCCGCCCTCGGCACCTTTGCCGCGCTGCCGCAGCTCCTGCAGCGAGGTGGTGGGAATGCCAGCCTCCTGGGCGTACCGCCGGAACTCGGGGAACCGGTCCACGATCAGGTGCTCCAGCATCTTCGCTGCTAGTAGTGTTGAGGCGGAATCGGAAGCTTGTTTACAGTACTAACTTACGGCCCGGTCAAACAATGATCCGCATCTTCCGATACTTTCACTCCTACTGGACGTAGACCTTCTAGGTTGTTGGTAGGCTAAGTCATCCTTCTAATCGGCAGTCACATTATCTCTTCCACCTCGTTGCGAAAAGAAGTATGTAGCCACACGTACTAGTGACATTCGAGACTCACGACGGGAGGCCGCAAAAGCGTGGCTGCGTCATAATGACATGAGTGGCGCTGAGCGGCCTCGACGTAGCGGATCTTGGCATGTTGTTTTCGATCTCGCCGACCAACCGACCAAGGTCGCCTGGGAATCCGATTGAGATTGGCCGCAAGGCCGAGGCGAACACAGCACCCAGTGAAAAATGAAAATGAAGATCGTCCCTTACAGCACTTATTCTGGGCAGAAAGCGCAGCGCTAGGCGCAACTTTTTCTCTATGAACTTGCGGCCTCGGCGACGCTGCCGCGCCCTTGTCGAGAGCAGCGGCCGCAGCCGGTAAACCATTTGGCCATGTCGAATTTCCAAAACATTCCTGCATACGCAACGCTGACGGCCAGCAAACATCCCAGCTGAAACTTCGACGGGTCTTCGTCTCCCAACAGTACAACGCCCTGCAACAGCAAACTTCCCCAGAACCAGAACGAGAGGAGCGCCAGGTTTCCGGCGATCACTCGCCTGGCTTCGTGGATCCGCCAGCAGTCCCGTTCCCGTACCCTTGCGTAGCACACCACCAGCGCCATGCATGCGAGGTTCACCGGCAGTTTTCCCAGGCTCAGAACTGCCAGGTGCGCCGCCGGGTCGGCACACGCGTCCGCGAAGTCCACCGACGCGGGATAGAACAGCGCCCGCGTCGCCGGAAAGTACAGCACCAAGACCCGCGTCCAGAAGACAATGCGGTGCAACCCGGGGTCCACCGACCACACGACCGCTACCAAACTGTACAGCTGGTGCAGCGCGAGGTGCTGCAGCTTTGCGTCCTCAACCTCCTCTGCACTCAGTTGTAGCCCTTGTTCCTGCGACAGCACGGTCGCCGACGTCGATGAAAGTTGTGAAAGAAGGAGTGCTGGCTTTTTTATCCGCCGCGCGTGCCAGATGCCGCGAAGCAAGTGTCCGAAGCTGCTCACGAAGAGGCCGACGGTATACCACCAAACGGGACTAGTAATCGGCGCGCCGAACGTGTTCTGCCACCACACCGCGCCCGCGAACCCGCCCAGCCCGAGCGCGGGCAAGCCGACGCAGTACCCGACGAATCGGTGGCGCCCGTAGGTCGCCGTCAAAACCTGAGGGGAGTAATCTTCGTGGCTTTCCGCGGTGTTTACTTCTGTTGCGTCCGGAACAACTGCTCTGGTCGCCAGACGGGCGGAAGGGTCGGGGTGTAAAAGCGGCGCAGCAAACGCGCGGTCCAAAGTTATTTTCGAGTGGGCACAAAGGCCCGCGTCGTTCGCGTTGGGCGCCGCATCCGCACGGGCTCTACTTCCGGCCGCTTTCAGAACCGCAGCCGAGAGCCGCAGCCTGCGCGCCTTCACAATTGCGCCGGAATACCCGAATTGGTACACCGCAGCAGCGACCCAGATCAGCATGCAGGTGAGGTGCGTCCACAGCGAGTAGCCCCTGGCGCCCGTGTGCGGCGAATCGGTCGCGGCGTCCCACAAGATGCCGGTGCTGAATTCGATGCTCAAATTCCTCGCGAACCCCAGGACGGCGGCCACACACGCAACCACGGCGATGCGGCCAGGCTCCGCATGCAGCCAAGGCTTCTTGCTCCGGTTGCCAGAAGTCGCCGCAGCGAGGAGCGGCACCTCGAGGGCAGGCCGAGCTGGGGCGCTTCCTTCAAGCGTTGCGATTTTCATTGACATAGAAGCGGCGTTTAACTAATCAAAAAGACCACCTTCTGAAGCACCTACTTTTCTTCGCCTCTAGAGGCCAAGCTGTGAGAAACATGCTGGGCTTGCGGTTGCGACGCCCTGCCACTATATTGTTATTGATTCTATGTTGGGTACTCCTCTATGATAGTTAAGATAAGAGGGGAGCGAGGAATGCTGCACAAATCTTCAGAATCCCAGTGCAAGATGCGCCCGACAAACCAGCTGCGACTATCCCTTTGATTCGAAGCAGAAGACATCCACATGACAAGTCCAAATCGATTGTCAAAACAATCCAAGAAAGGAATTTGCATGCACACTGCACAACAACGAAACAGGTTCATTTTCCTCTTCGCGAGACGAGAGGACCCACGGGACAGAGACTTCCATTCGCAGCACATACACGTGGCTAGTGGAACAAGGTCATTAGACTACTCGAAATTTCCGCCGGAATTCCAAGCGGTGTCGATTCTACCTTTAGAAGCCTCAGGTGCGTTGGTACATTTTGCGTCGTAAAAACAACTCTTCGCGATGGCGTCTAACTGTTCTATATTTCACTTTTCTGAAAGTTGCACTTGACAAACTAGTTTCATGCTGCGACTCGATTCCGACAGGTTTGCGTATAATTTGAAGTAGTAGATTCATCCAGTGCTCGGATATAAGTAAGTAAGCTGTACCGCTTGTTTCGCTGTTCTTGTTAAGCTTAAATGCGTTGAGGTTGTTGACGAAAGTAAGTATTCCATTTCGGCCAGAGATGTCTCGCGCGCCATTTTGCTGGCTGCCGCGTCTACCTCGGCGTTTTTCTTGTTGACTTGAAATCCCGCGAGACTTGCTGCATTCCGACCGTGCTTTCCCGATCTTCCTCCCGTTTCCGCTCAGTCCGCGATTCCTCCGCGCTCTTCGTGCACTTGCACGAAGCTCGGGAACGTCTTCTGCCGCAGCCGGTCTAGCTCGGACCGCAAAACCTTCAGCTCTTCTTCCTGGTTCGATATGCGGTCTTGCATCGTTTTTCGCCGTCGCGCCTCGGCGAACCGCACGTTCGGCGTTTTGTAGTCCATTTCCGCGATCGCGCCCCCGCCGCCGATGGTCTTCTTCTTCTTCCCGATCGCGTGGAGCGGAGTGGCGGAGGCCTGGCCGCCCGAGGACTGGAGGTTCTTGATCTTTGTCCGTTCGTTCACGCTTACCACCAGCCCCTCCAGCTCGTCCGACAGTTTTTCGTTCTGCCCCGCGATGCGGCGGAACTCAGAGGACAGCTTGGCGTACTTCGTCTTCATCGTCGCCACATTCTGCACCACCGCCTTCCCCACGTGCTCCAGCTTCTTTTCCAGCAGCTCCACCTGCCGCTGTCGCTTCTTCTCGTCGCCGCCTGGGGCAATGAAGAGTGTTCCGACATACATTAACACCATGTATTGGTATTCCTTCGTTTGGGGGCTACTAGATGTGGGAAGTTTTAAACGGAACCAATCAACGGAACGAATGAATCAGAGAGAGTTGTAGGGAGTGAGAGAGCCGATCAAGAGAAAAAAGTAAGTACCACTCATGATCTCCTGGACGTCCTTCGTGACGCGGAGAAACTGGACGTCCTTGGTCCTTTCTTGGAGGTCCGTGCGCTGCATATCAAACATGTCCTGGTCCCATTTCACCATGTTGATTTTTTTGCGGAATTCCCGCACGGATTCGAGGATCTGGACTTTCTCGCCGCCGAGTTCAATGATGCGGCGGTTACGCGCTTCGATGACCTCCTTGTGGAATGTAACCGCGTCGGAATAGTCGGTGACGACGGCTGCGGGAGGAACCTCGACCTGGCCCTGTTGTGGTTTCATTGTCAGCAAGGATTTGGCGCTTGTTGCGGAAGGCAATTTAAAGGTACAAAGAGAAGTGCGAACTAGCAGAAACAGCTTCCACACGGCATCGTGTCGTCGTGCTGTTTGCCAGTACTATACCACGAACTACAACTAATTTCACTTCTACCTGCTTCAGTTGCAGCATGATTTCGTAGTCTTCTTCTTCGTTTTCGATCATGCTTTGGTGTGCGCGCAGGTCGTCAACTTCCTTTTCGAAGACCGCGCGCGCCTGCTCCACCTGTGACTGGTAGTGCTCCAGCAGCGTGACCATCTCCACGTGCACGCCGTTCAGCTTTGTGATCTCTGCTTCGAGCATCATTTTCTGGTGCTTCAGCTCGAGCATCAGATCGAAGTTGGCCTTTCCGATGCCCTCCACCTGGCAGTCCTCCGGGAAGCGCAGCGTCTCCTCCGGCAGGTCCGGGAGCACCGGCACGTGCAGCGTGTCGATGTTCTCGCCGGAGTAATCCACGGTGTGATCCGCTCCCTCGTCCAGCAGGGCCTGGGTGTTGGCCTTCGGCAGCCGCTGCCGGAACAGTTTCAGCAAAAAGGACTGCTGCTCCGCCTCTAGGCTGGGGAAATGCTCGCGAAACTTGGACACCAGCTCCTTCTCACGCCGGACGTGCTCCTCCTGAATCTTTTCGTGGGTGCGAACCTGGAGCGAGTTTATTGCAAGTCCGTGGAAACGAAAAGCCCTTCAATGACCAGAACCACCGCAACAAGCGAACCGACAATAAAACAAATTCGAGACCACTACCTTTTCCGCGAATTCTTCCATGACGGCTTCCGCTTCCTGCACGCGCACTTTCGCTGCCATAATTTCTGCGAGAATGAATTCTTTGATCCCCAGGTCTTCCACGCTCTGCAGCAGCGCTAGGAACAGCCGGATCGAGTAGATTTCCTGCCAGTAGTAGTGCAAGTCCGCCCGGTGTCTTTCGCCGGCCAGCGCGGTCAGTTTCGCCTCGAAGTTTGTCATCAGCTCCTGCACCTCTAGCCGCAGCTTCGCCAGCTCCGTCTGCAGTAGCGCCTTGTACGCCTCCTGCTCCGCCGCCAACGCCGCGCACCGCTGCTCGTACTCGGAGTACAGCTGCTGCTGCAGTTCGGTCCACTTTTCTTCCGGCACCTCGTCCATCCAGGGCTCGCGGTCCACGACCCGCTCCAGCGGCGTCAGGTCCTTGTTGGTCTTCAGCCGCCCGCCCATCATTTGCTGCAGTGCGCGCTGTCCCGCGTCGTTCGTCTTGTTCGCGGCCTTTTCCGCCAGAGCCTTCTCCTCCGCAGCCTTCTTCGCCTTCTCCTCGGGCGAGACCCACTTCGCGACGGAGACCTCCTTCTCGGCCACGGCCAAAACGGAGTCCGGCACCTCCTTCCCGAGCAGCTCCGGCTCGGCGACCTGCTCCGCAATCTGCAGCTCCTTCAAAATTGACCGGATCCGCTCCACCTTCTCCTTGATGTGCGACATCACCTCCTGTTTAGAAAGTATAAGATAGTCGTCGCGATCGCGAGTAGGTAAAGGTACTAGTGTGTTGAAATAGAAATGAGTAGCCACATCAAAAGCAACTCCATCTTGAGGATAATTGTGTAACGACTGACGTGAAAACTTGTTGTTCTACACCCGCAAACGCGTTCCCCCACCCCCGACACCCGTAATGACCCCCTACCTTCTTCACTCCTTGGCACTTGGCGAACTTGCCGTTGAAGGCTTTCTGGAGGTCTGTGGACAGCGTCTGCAGCAGCACGATTTGCGTTTTTCTGCGCATGTTCGTGGTGAGCTCGAACGGGGTGTACACCCGGTCGCGGATCGCCTTGCTGTCCGCCAGCGCCTTCTGTTCGGCCTCGCTCAGCTTCTTCTTCTCGCCACCGCTCGTCTCGGCCGCTGCGCCGCCCGTGGCGTACAGCTCCTCGCCCCCGAAGTAGTTGATCAGATAGCTGCGGTCCATCCCCGGCGGCAAGAACTTGTCCGCGTTCATGTAGATTAGAGGTTCGAAAAACTCAAGGCAGGGTCTAAGGCAGGCTTCGTCACAGACCCTCTCACTTCTGTGTCCGTCGCTACCCTTTCGAAGGGGTGCGACGGCGAACACTCGCAGGCAGTAGGTGGGCGACCCT
>RXOD01006261.1:0-10823 GCA_005223375.1 Amoebophrya sp. AT5.2
CAGAACGCGGCGGCCGCCGCGCAGGCCATGCACCACCACCACGACCACCTCCTCGGCATGACCCCGATTATCAACCAAGACTTCTCGACGTCCTTGTTCGGGGGTGTCGGGGGAGCCGTGGCCGCGGGGGCTACTGGTTGTTACACTTTGGATTCCCCGACCATGGCCCAGCAGTCGGCTGCGCTCGCGCAGCACAATGCCGCGATGTTCGCCGCGAACGCGCACCATCAGTTCGGCGGCGACCATCATCAAACCGCGGCCGCCCCTGCCGCGAACACGGGTTCTTTCTCGGCCCCCCCGGGCAGCTACTCCCCCGGCGAACAATCCGACGCAAGCGGCGACGGTCGCTCGGCAGCTTCCGTGAACGTCGTGAACCAGAATCTGATCGCCCAAGCTCAACACAGGCTGAACCCCGGCGGCGTCCCGGTGAGCAACGCCCACAACGTGCACCTGAACAACCGCGGGGCGAACGGGGGGGTGTTAGGGGGGGGTTCCTCGGGGGCTCCGAACCTGTACGACAAGTTCAGCGGAGGGGAGGGGAACGCGAATGCCCATAGCCGTGCCCAAACCCAGCACATGATTCCCGCCCAGAACGGGTGGTCGTTCGACAAGTCCTCGAAAGAGAAGGTGTTCGACGCAGTGAAGGGAGTGCTGAACAAGGGAAAGATGTTCTACTTCCTCCTGGAAGAACGGATCACGGCCTACGAACACAAGTACGGAATCATCTGGGACAACTCGGCGAGGGTACTAATCAGAAATCGCGGCGCATCGATCAGATTTATTTTTACTTTTTCGTCGTCCTCCTGCTTCAGCTGCCGAATATTAATGCCAGAATGTGCAGCTGTGCTTAATTTTACGTCACAATAAAGCACAAGTCGACTCACGGATAGGATACCACACTCATCTGACAGGACCGGCACCTGCAGGAAAAGGCGTTTCTGCACCTGCTTTCCTTCGTGACGAACTGCTGGAGCACGGACCGGCAGCAGTGCTCCTCCGCCGAGGTCTTCTGGTCCGTGGTCCAAGACGTCTTCGCGATGCTGCGGTAATATTGATATCTTGATATTGCAATTGCCCCGTTCTTCTTGCCGACATTTTCTTCTTTCAACGAAACGTAAAAACTCTCCGAACGAGCGGAGCAGCTATATTAATTTCGGGAATCAGTCAGTGTCTGTTTGTGTACATATCATAGCCGAATGCGAGGGAGTACGACGAGCTAGCAGGGATGCTCGCTCATCGATCGATCGGTTCGCATGGCCAGGTACTACGAGGTGAAGCCGTTTACGAAGTTTTTCTCCATGGCTGCCGCCGGGTACGAGAAGTTCGTGTCCAAGTCCTCCGCGAAATCTGTGGACCACTTCAACGAGCTGGAGAAGTTCTACTACGAGATCTGCCCGCCCGGGTGCGCGCTTCTGAACGCACACCTGGACTCCGCGTACATCCGTCTGCTTATGATCTTCGGCGACGAACTCACCACCGGCAGCCCGCACGGAGAACGCGAGAGCGGGTACTTCTACCACTCATTTTGATGTGTGCGGCTCCTGCGGCTCGCTGCTAGTGGTCTTCGATGGATCGTCATTTTTTTCAAAACAAACTCTCCAGCTACGACATGGCGTTCCACCTGATCATCAAACGGCGTAAGGAGTACAAGCCGCACTCGTACAACGCGCAGTACCTCTTTCTGCTCTTCCAGGCCGTCCTCGACTACTCCAAGGACTGCCCCTACCTCGAGGAACTCGAAACCCACGTGCTCAAATGGTATAAAACATCACTTCTACATCTACCCACAAGAACAGCCGCTAAAACTTCTTGTATACTTATTTTGAAAATTGTATCCCGAAGACAAGAACGACTGACCACGTGATACTGAGGTCTTCTGCCGACGGGATGGACGCGAATTTGAACAAAGAGAAGACCACCCGCTTCCACGACTTTGAGGCCATAAAGAAGGAGACCGAGGCGCTCAAGAACAAGCAGGTGGACAAGGAGAATGTTACCGAGGGGGCGGCTGCAGAAGCGGCACTGGCGGGGGCGAAGGACGCTTAATCTTAAACCAATCAAATCAGCGGACCTTTGATAAAATTCAAACTTTTTTTGCATTTAAGGTAGCAGTCGACCGATGGTTGGCATTTTTGGATCCACCGGAGCGGTTCTTGAAGCGGATCTCAATAACGGCGTGAGCTGGTCTTCTGTGGGAATAAAATTTTTGTGAATACCGTATCCTACGAGATTTTGGATTTGGGTCAGCAAGCGGTGGTAGACGTGGGTATTTACGATAGAGCGGCGGTGGACCACTGACAGTGTGTTGGTGATTGCCTATAATTTCGATATACTTTCTTGGTAAATTATAAAATCTATCATCCACCTAATCCTTGTGAATGTGATCTCTCTTCCTCGGAAGAGGGGCTGCAGGCATGGAAGTCACTTCTTCCAGTTTCAAAAAAGATATTATCTTCTATCATATTAGAGCACTAGGAGCTCCGGCTCCACGAATTTGAATTTTATCGAGAACGACGTGATGAGCAGATGATTCCTGGTTCTCTTCTTCTAGTGCTTTGTGAACTACTATCGCTATTGGGTTTTATCTTCGGGGCGGGGGCGGCTAGGCGAGGCGTGTTGTCCGTTCGCGGGTCGGGCGGGACCTCTACTTTCGTTTCTCTTGCAAGTAAGGCGTTGCGAGGCTGATAGATAGGAAGATTTGTATCCCTGCTGCGAGATGAGCCACAAAATCTGCACTACAGCCAGCGTATCTATTCTGAACTGGAATTTCTGAGGTCTGATTGAGTTGGTGCTCGACTCGTCCATGCGCGCAAATCGGAAAAATTTAAATTACGGATTGAGATGCTGCAACTATCTTAGCACGAAGACCTAAAGACGCCGAAACCGAACCAAGCACTACAAACTTCTAACGAGGTAAAACTTGCTCTTACTAGCACTATTGTGGTTACGGTTAGGTTGTGATTCCTTCACTCATAAGAATGAATCTTCTCCTCGCGGATAGGGTGGAGTGAATCCTCGATCTACTGACTTACTGCAGCTCGATAAATTTATGATTTGCGCCGACTACTTGAACTAACAGCTTCATCGATGATGCAGTGCGACTTAATTCTCTCGAAATTTTCGAAAAATTTAAATTTTCACTGGATTGATGTACAGGATCTACTTCTATTCTCTGGGGTTGCAGCCAGCGATACAAATGAATTTTATGGGCCAGCGGCTTCTTAATCCTTGAACTGCTTTTCGTCTGAATTCTAGCATCATTATTGCTCCGAAAGAAGCTTTTCCTGCCTACAAAAGACTGATTTTTTCTATCAAGAGTGTCGTCACTGGTGACCTGTTGGTGAACACGACTCACTGATCGATGAAGATGTTTTACGGGCACAACGATCAAGATATGACCACGATTCTTCCGCCGACATAGCTAGACTGCCTACGCTGATAGGAAAACGCCACTTCGAAATACAACACTAGCCGCTCCACCTATAATAAAAACAACTTCCCTCTGCCAAGTCGAAGTGGCACGGCCACCTGAAGGACCAACTTCAGTGCTACTCTTCCGATGGCACGCTTTCGGCCCGGTGGACGGCGCAGTAAGGCCATGCTGCTACTTCTTTGCTGCTCCTCCTGCCTCCTGGTGGTAGACGCGTACGCGGCGGAAGGGCGAGACATCTTCGGCACTCTCGTCCGACAAACGAAAGGCAAAGCTGCTGTAGGAACTTCCATCCGCACCGTTTTCGAGCGCTAAACAAGATGATGGGAAGTTCACTGCAACGACCGTGAGACGAGGCTGCGTCGCTCCTGAGTATGGCACAAGCCTCATTACATGAAGAAACTACTTCTCCGAGCTTTTCTTTCAATGATGATACCAATTTCGCAGTAGTACCAGAAACCAGCGGCGCTGCAGCTGTCGAGGTCGCGAAGATCACGCGGTGACCACCGGGAAACCAAGTCCACTTGTTCGCTGCAGAAACTTTTGAATCACGCTCATACTCATACAGCGGACCTGCTATGCGGTCAAGAATAAAAGCGAGAGATGGAGTCCGGAAACAAAAATACGAGAGATGAAGCTGGAATGCAGCGTTCCAACAAAGATAGAGCGATGAATTGCTAGTGCTGGAGAACTTGTCCACTTTTTTGGTGGAAATTCAAAAGCCACCCTCAGAGGCAGGGCGCCAGAGTCCTGGAATTCTACAGGTCGTGGAATTTAAAAATTTTAATTCAAACAAAACAAAAGAAAGGAAGATGAGCCTTCTCTTTCCCCCGTCGTCGGTGGCAGCGCCAGAAGTGGACCACAACTACGTGTGAAGCGAATTCAAACTCAAAGACGACAGTTGTGCAGCTCCTCCACTACCAGGACCGGGAGGATGGCATCTGCCAGCATCAACGGCATGTTCGCGGCGAGCGGCGAGGATGTCTGGAAAGCCGTCCTCAGCACCGACCCCGAAAGGCCTTGGCAGCGAAGAATCACCTCGGCTGATATGGCGTAGTGTTTTTCTCATTTCTGACTTTTTCTACCGATGGATGGATTCATTGGTTTTTATCATGCATCAGGATCAGCATCTTTCTTCAAAACGAGCAGCATTGCAACCCTACGCTGGTTCTTGCACTCTTGAATAATTCACTTTTTTCTTGACGCCGGCGCCGTCAAACAAGCCGAAAGAAACCAGTAACGCTCCCGTTATGAGCTTCTATGCCTCGTTGCATCGTGTAAAACGAGGAGGCAGTCGAGTCAATATCTCGGCGAAAAAACCCCGAAAGAAACCTCCCCAATCGGCACGACCAGGCGTTGCAGTTTGACCAAGCGTCGGTTATACGACAAGAGCGATCCGCGGTATGCCGCCCAGTACATGCGGCTGAAGCTGCAAAGCCGCGAATCGCGGCACTCGCGCAGCGGGTCCGCGGAATCCAGCCTATACGAAATGGAGCCTGACGACGTCGAATGGAGCAAAAACCCGATGCATCGATGGTCGCGGAAAAGATACTCCAGCTACTGGCCGCACCAGCACCACCACAGACTAGAATACCACGCGAACAGGTACTTATCTATTTTTATCGTTAACTGTAACAAGATAGAAAGTAGTGGTCTCAGCCGACAGAAGTCGAGCGGCTGAGACGCGTAATGCCACTGACAATGCAGCAAGAAAACAGAAACCGAGGCAGGAAGAGAGGAGTGCGGGAAATCGAAGGCGTCAGAAGCGCCGCAAGATTATCGTCATCACCTAAGAAAGTAGCCGCCTCATTTTTTTACAAATTCATTTGGCGCGGCGAGGTGGTCGAGGAAGGTAGCGTAGCTGCTATCCCATGCTGCAGTTTCATCAACGGTTCATCGACATCAAAAACCGCTTGGGCTCAGCCTCCGTTTTCCGGAGGCCAACAAGCCTTCGATGGTGCAGAACTCCCGGGGCTCCCACGGCAGCCCCGAGATGGTTCCGGAGGACTGGTCGCCGCGCGACCAGACTTTCCAGGGCTCCGGGTGGCAGCGCGCCTCCATCACTCGCGGCGGCGAGTACTCGCCCAACCGGCGAAGTGGCAAGCTGGAGACGGTGAAGCTCTCCCCGCGGTCCCCGCACCACGACCGCCTGCACGACGACTCCTTGGGTCCAGGGGGCATGAGCTTCGCGTCGAACATGGGCGGGCTACTGGAGATAAAACAGAGCGACAACCTGGAAACGGACTTCTCGCAGGACTTCTCGAGCTTCGCGAGCAGCTACGACCCGGCAGAAACGGAAGACGCCGCCTGGAGCATCGGCATGGGACACACAACGGTTCACATTCAACATTTACTCACACTCACTTTTATCTCATTTTACGTGCTTCGCCTCCGGGAGGTTCTCAATCTCTTCATTCTCTATCTCTTGTCTTGATGAATGGTGTTAGTTTGTTGAGAATGAATGCACCAGACATCAGATGTTGACATCAAACCACAGCGCGGGTCGCGTGGGTACCGCCTCAGCAGTTCTGCGGACCGGCGGCCACAAACGACGCCGGCGACGAGTGGGGGGCGGGTGATGCGCGTTTCGCGAAACGTCCACTTCAAGGGCAGCTACGTCAACAACCGCACAAGGTACTTTTATATCTAATTTTCTCCGTCTACTTCGATCGACCGATACCGATAGATTCGACCGATCGGTCGATCAAGAGAGTCGGAGGTGTCGGTCGTCATAAACGAAACCGACATGATCTTGATCACTCATTTTTGGTACACAATCGAGATCGTGAAGATCGACGTTGACCGCCACGACACACGACAGGCCCACCGCTTCTCGTTTCAACGCTCCTGGTTTCGATTTCGCCACTGCGTATGAAAAGGCCGGATTCCAGAACTACCGCGCGGGAAACTTCCCGAGCAGCCCCGGGTCCTACGAGCGGGACCTGCGAAAGGAGGGCGATATCCGCAACAAAAACGTTTCGGGCCACGAATGGCGGCGGCGACGGGGAAACTTCTTCGAAAGAAGAACCGACGTCGTCAACCACTCCTCCAACGGCATGTGGCCGGAGGTAAGTACTATTTTATTCATAAATTAATCATTATTTAACAAGAATAGCAAGACGTTACCGGAACCGGAACCTCCATCTGAGGTAGTGCCCAAGAACAAGAACCACATAGCCAGAAGAGAGAACGACCAAAACCAGTCGATCCTCCATCCAATCGATCTACTTACTTCTTGTTATCGGTACCCTCGATAGGATCGAACTCGAAATCGATGAAGCAATCTATTATCGATGTTCTTGTTCTTGTTCATCGTCGCCTCGATCGCAGGACTGGTGTCCCGTCGGCAAGCTTAGCCGT
Organism: Amoebophrya sp. AT5.2; assembly: GCA_005223375.1. Taxonomy (NCBI): domain Eukaryota; class Dinophyceae; order Syndiniales; family Amoebophryaceae; genus Amoebophrya; species Amoebophrya sp. AT5.2. Next base: position 6,791 of record RXOD01006261.1, read on the forward strand.
ATGCAGCGGGAGCAGCGCGAGGTGGAGCGGAACGTGAACCGGCGGAAGCAGGAGACCGAGCTGCTTTGGGAGAAGACGATGCGGCGGCTGCGGGAAACCCGCACCTACGACGACTTCCACAGCGGCAAGTTTTACACGCGCGGCGAGGATCACCGCCACACCGCGGCCAACACCGGACTGGAGAGGAGTGGGACCGTGGACGTCGGCGCGGGCGGCGCGGGCGGGGGCGGCGTGCCGCTGACCGGTTGCGGGGGCGGGGCCGGGAGCTCGGTGCGCGGCCAAGAGCGCTCGGTGATGAAGAACCTGCGGATAAACACCTCGGAAGACATCATCGGGGGATTTGGGGGGGGATCATATGCGGATTATACCGGCGGCGTGGAAATGAACATGAAGAGCGGCGGAAGTCAGACCACCGGTGTATCCACCACCGGTCCGAGCACCGGGACGTCGAAGATTTCTACCACGCCCGGCGGGGGCGGCGTCGGTCAGACGCTGGCGAAAAGCGCGAGTCAGGGGCTATTGATGAGCGACTTCAAAGACGGATCGGCGATAAACGTGTTCAACCGCGTGAATTCGCCGGCGCGACTGGCCAAAGAACCGCTGCTCATCGCAAAGCAGCACACGGTCGTGCTTTAAGTTAGATGCTCGTCCATACACAATTTCAATGACGATACGCATTCTTTTGAACCAATTTTATACGCATCAACATTCAACATTCGGCTCAGTCATTTCTAGTCCCATCTATATCCATCAGTATCAGCACCGAGAATACCAATGGAGACAGAATCGGAATTTGATGACGCCAACTTTTTTGGTCGACGCTAGCCCCGGAGCCAGCATTTGTCGGACCGAGTGCGCGTCAAAAATCCGATTCATTTTACTTACTTATCCCAACAGAATGAAACGCATATAAGCAGACGATGTCAACACAGGAACTGTAGCTAAGCATGTAAGGCTATTGCAGCTCCGTGAAGAGGCGGCAACGGACACGCAGTTTTTGGTGTTTTCCTCTTACTTTGCACTATATTTATATAAACCTAGCTAAGCTTCAGATGACGTTGACGAGGACGACGGCTTACGGTGGGTTACATTGGCTTCATCGGCCCGAAGAACCAACGAACGCGTATTGGTACATCACCTTGTTTTTATCATTGCGCCCGATCCGTGCACCTTGGCAGAGGACATGGATCAAGCGGAATTCCCACATCTTCAATTGTACAGAGCTGTTTGAAGTCGACTTACAAACACAGTATCACACTGCCACTGCCCGTGCTCATCTCCATAGATCTTCTATTGCTACTCCGACCTACACCTACATCCATACTGTACCCTATACTTGTTGACGGTCGATTCGACGACTTGATGAACATAACATACTAGCTTTCGTCTTAAGAAAAATTCCAAGGAAAGTGGAGCGAAGACCCCTACCAACTTCCGCTTCAGGACCGGGAGGGGAGACCCAACATTCGGTTGTCGTTATCGTGTGGCTGTGTCACTGTCGCCTCGGTTCTAGTAGATTTAGCATCTTGGCGTCGATAACAATAACTCTGTCTGAGACTGACGTGTCTGACTCGGTGATAAATCTATTTCCGTTGATGCTCTTCTACCGATTATAGATCGCTCGGTACCTGCTGACTGAAACTGAGACTGAGCAGTCGTGAGAGTTGTGGATGGACCGAGATGCCGCAGATCGGACTGTGGGTTCGGTGTTGAGTGAATCACAATGGACGACAAAAAAAGCACCACGTGCAGCACATGGCAACTCAATCACGTCAACCGCAGGTGGAAAAGGAAAGAGAGAACTCTACTAACTGAAGTAGATTCACATTCACTCACGACCCGTACTTCTTACTAGGTTGTGCAGAAGTGCTGCCAGCCACTAAGCGAAGAGTTCCAGGAGCTTCAAACCGGATCCTTCTTTGAAAACTTGTTGGGTTTTCGTTTTTGGAAGAAATTTTGCCGTACTACATAGCCAGCAAGAGCATCACTACATCAGCGTTGTAGGAGCATCACTACCAGCAAGAGGACACAGACATCTGCTTTGCAGCACAAGAACGAGCGAAACCGAAGGGCTTCAACGACTTCGAATTTTTGGACCCAGTGTGTTCGGAATCAAACCGTAGCTCAAGCTGTTAAGCAAGTACACTTCTCGAGAACTAAGGCTAAAGGCTGACTTAGAAACTTACAACTAAAAGCGGCGCGGTCCAAGACACCAGAGAAACAAAAGAAAATGTCGGAGATTTTCGCTGCGTGGAGTTTGATGGCTTCCACAGCCCAGCCTGCGATGGGAAAGGACGGCGGCGGCTCTGAGCTCGGGCCCAAGGCCAGCTACGCAGACTGCGTCGTCGCGGAATACGTCTGGCTGGACGCCCGCGGTGTCCCGCGCTCCAAGACCAAGACCCTGGCGAAGAAACCCTGCGCGGTATTGATTTTGAGTGCTGGATATCGACTAGCCACTCATTCTCATCGGATCGTGAGCCGATCATGAACGATCGATGTGGTTCTTGCGAATTTGACTTCTTCGCATCATACTTTTTTAACTTTCACGCTTCCCGATCGGGAACGAGTAGATTTACTAATATCCAAACTCTTTCAATTTCATTCTCATCCTCATTCTGAACGATCGGCAGCCGGAGGACCTTCCGGTTTGGAATTTCGACGGGTCTTCCACCGAGCAGGCTCCTGGGTCGGACTCCGAGATTCTGCTGATTCCGCGGTCCATCTTCAAGGATCCGTTTCGCGGCGGCGACAACATTCTCGTGATGGCGGAGTGTGTGACGCCTGACATGAAACCGGCGATCGGGAACTACCGGGCGGGGTGCGCCGCGATCATGGAGCAGTACCAGGACCTGGAGCCCTGGTTCGGCATCGAGCAGGAGTACACGCTGCTCCGCCCGGAGCAGCACGGCGTCATGTCGAAGACTCCCTACGGCTTCAACCCCGACGGCTCGGAGCCGGCGCCGCAGGGACCCTACTACTGCGGGGCCGGGTGCAACTTCGCCATCGGGCGCTCGGTGGCAGACACGCACTACGCAAAGTGCCTCTACGCGGGAGTCAAAATCGCGGGCATCAACGCAGAAGTCATGCCGGGTACCCACTTTGCCTATTGTTTCCACTTCCTTAAAAATACATGGATGCCTTTTACTTCAATACATGGATGACTTTTACGTCTTGTTTGCTAATGCCAGCTTCCTTACGCTTGCCGATACCGTAGTTTTTACCCGTAGGTAGTACGTCGAGGACCTCCTAATATAGATTTACCCCTCGCCGAGTGGTCGTAATATTCAATTCTCTCCACAACTAACTTGTGACAGGTCAGTGGGAGTACCAGGTGGGTCCGTGCAAGGGGATCGAGATGGGGGACCACCTGCAAATGTCGCGGTACATTATGAACCGCGTGACGGAGGACCTTGGCATCCAGGTCACCTATGAGCCCAAGCCCCGCGACGGCGATTGGAACGGTGCGGGCTGCCACACCAACTTCTCCATCAAGGAGATGCGCGCCGAGGGCGGGTACGAAGTCGTTGAAAAGGTGTGCCAGGCGTTTGGAACGGTGGCCAAAGAACACATCGCGGAGTACGGAGAAGGTACTTCTATACCTGCTTCCAGACCTTTGTTGCATTGGTGGGTGTTATCGTTATCTTCGACATCAGAGCCGGCCCCCGCGATCACGTGATAACAAAATCATGTCTGAAAAAAACATTTCCACCTCCTCCTCCAACCAGGTAACGAGAAGCGGTTGACGGGTTTGCACGAGACGTGCTCGATCAACGAGTTCAAGTATGGCGTGGCGGACCGCGGCGCGTCGATCCGTATTCCGCGCGAGACGTTAAGGGGAGGATCAACCCATTTGCCTGAGCATTGTTCAGGTGGTGGCGGGCTTGTAGGTCCTCTGGTAGTGGCTCTCGTATGGTGTGGGCCGTGGGTGGCCTGTGTTGTCTTGTATTCCGTCTCATATTTTGTGTTGTATTTTGTCTCGTATTTGGTCTTGTTGTGCTCCTCCTACTTAGGGGGGAGCAAGCATTTCAAAGTG
>RXOD01006262.1:0-10823 GCA_005223375.1 Amoebophrya sp. AT5.2
GAAGATGATGAACACACTCACAAGAGTTCCGGTCTTGAAGTTTGAGGATCGAGGGGCGAGGGGCGAGGTCCCTCATGAAGATGATGAACACACTCAAAGGAGTTCCGGTCTTGAAGTTTGAGGATCGAGGGGCGAGGGGCGAGGTCCCTCATGAAGATGATGAACACACTCAAAGACTTGCACACGTATACCAGTCAGGTTTACAAATTTTCACTAAGTTCGTGGATCACGAATCCCGATACTGTTGCAAGTCGTTGTGTCTGTTTTTGGGTACTTTTTAAATGCTAAACACGATCACACGGCACGCGGGTCCACGATTCTCATCAACACCCAACTACTACCACCACTACAACTACGGGACTAGTGGAGAATCATGGACGTGGACGGATTCTAATCGTGTTTAGCTTTAAAAATGCATGCTTTTTCATGCTATTCAGGATAAGGGTACTACGAAAAACGTACACAAGTGAACCACTTTCATCAATGTGGAGAGATGTGGCGGGGGTGCCTCGCCCCTCGCCCCTCGACCCTCAACGGAACCGCTTCCATGAGTGTGGAGAGAAGTGGGGGGGGTGCCTCGCCCCTCGCCCCTCGATCCTCAAACTTTGGAGGTTTCGGCTTTCGGGCTGGTTGGGGACCTGGGAGTTGGCTACGCATCGCCGTGCGTTGTCATTTGCTGCCGCGGCGAGTGCTCGCAGCTACTTACGTTCAAGCGTTTTCGAAAACGTCCCATGTCCATGCCCACTCAACTCCTCTTCTATTTGCTGCCCGACGCGGTGTTGATGTACGGCCGCCAAAGCCGCGCTGTGGCGCCCCACCATGCGGCAGCAGTGCAAGACTAACCCGATGTCGTGACGCACTTGCGCCTGGGCCTGGAGTTCAGACGTCGCCCGCGCAGAGTTTGATCCGGTCCAGCGCCGGGAGCCGGAGGCTTCCCCGCTGGTCGGCTGGCGTTTCCGCGATCTGTGAGCAATTGTCTAGATGCCATTCCCATAGACAGGAAGCACGTCCAAGGTAGAAACTGGAAAGCAAATGCGTGACCGTGTGACAATGTGCGAGGATCTTCGTCGAAATGCAAAGCAAGGGAGCAAATAAATTCAAAATCCAAAAACACAGTCGGAATTTGTGTGAGTCGTGGGCTGCGCCGAATCATTAAGCATAGTGCTTCGCGTTTGGCCATTAGCGCATACTTGCTACAATCCGGCGGAGCTCCTCCCAATAGGGGAGGGTGGAAAAACGGACGGCAGAGGTGTGCGACGTCGCTCCGCTTGTGCCTCTTGTCTTGGGTTGGGATCGTCGGGAGCACAGCTAGTATTCCTGTCATCGCGCTGCGCTTGTCGGTGTATTTCGCGGCACCTCCCGCAGGCTTAGCGCCCTTCTGGCTTTCTCCTTCAATCAAATGTAGGGGGGATGGGCGATTTTTTCTTCTCGTGTCCGCTGCCCAGGAACCGCTCGCGCTAAGCGCGGACGCTAGTTGGGCCACCGCGTGACGATCGTAGTCCAGTTTCGAACCAACCATAGACAGGAAGCACATCAAACGCGCTTGCTGTACGTTGCAAGCCGCACGAGCGTGACGCTTTTCCTTCCTATGCGATAACGAAAGTAAAAACTAAAGCGCCGTCCTTACTTTGCGCGGAGTCGCCAGCGACGCCGGGAAATTGAAATAGGCCTTGACTGATTTGCTCCTGCGGGCTTTCTGTCCGGACGTCCGTAATCATCTCCGACAAACCCACCACCTTGCTCGACTGAATCGGCGCGCTCTCCAATAGTTTGCCCCTCAAACCCGTGGCCGATCCTAGTGCCGTCGTCACTTTCTTCAGACTGCGCTGCATCGTGATGAAACCCATGCAAGGCAGCCCCCACGCCCACGCGTGAAATTTCTCCGAGTCCATGGCGAGCGCGCCCATCACGTCCCGGCCCATATCTTCATCTTGCTGGTCACCGCCGATCGTCTCCATCTTCTTCTTCCGCTCTTCCGCCCACTTGGTCACGCAGTCCAGAGTCCGCCCCTTTCCGATGAGTTACGGCCTCGCTTTTTCCAGCTGGAGGCTGACGCGTAGACTCTCTGCCATACGTTGCAGCATCATCAACGAGGCGGCTGTCGAGCGAGACCGCGCTCGAGCCAGCCGCGCTTGCGTTCTGTTTCCACTCGACTCCGCCGCTTTTTTGTCGATCAACTCTTGAATTGGGTTCGTCCCCATGTCGTGCATACGCATCAAAAATCGCAGCGCCATTGTCTCCTTGATGGGGCTGGTCGCCGTGCAATTGGAAAGCTGGAAGATGTGGCCGAGCTTCAGACATTGTTCGTCTGGAAAAAGGTCGCGCAGAGAGTAGAGCACATTTGGGCGGCACCTCCCTCGCTTCGCCGTAGTTGTTCGGTTTCGGCAGATTGATGCACTTCGCCACAAAGAGCGACACCCACCCGGTGACGATTTTCAGCACGGCGATGCCTCTCGAGTGTGGGTGGAACGCCAAGCCGTTCAGCAAGTGGGTGCGTGAGCCCAAAAGTTGCTTCGTCGCATCTTCCAAGGAAGTTGCGCTCTCACTCCGGAAGCTGCCCACTTTCTGCAGATTAGTTTGGAAACGGGATCGATTACAGCCACAGTCGTCAGAGTCCGCCCAACCTAGCAGAAGCAGACTTCCACTTTTGGACAATGATAACGAATACGAACGAGGATGAAGAACATGGCAAGCGAAGAAATGCCAAGCAATTGCTTCGATGTATCTTCACTGCTTGCGCAGGTTGAATTTGCTGAGCTTCTTCACCAGGGTCCTGAAGATGTTGCTCACGTGCTCGCACCCGGGCGCATTCACTTCCATTGGAATCCAACGTGTCGGCTGTCGTCAAGTACGACGGGAGTGATCGCCCAAAAGTAATAGCGCGCGGAGAGCTTACGCTTAGCCATTCCGTAAAGTCATTCGCCAAAACCAGAAAAAAAGCGCAACGCAATGACGATCACACTCCGAGGCCCGCTTCCGCAGCGAGATCGCGCCCGCTTTGTCCTTCGACGTCGCGACTTTGATGATTTCTGCCTGGGTTTTGTTCTTGGAGGCAATGGGCAGCCGCTTCGCATGAGGGAGCTTTTGCTGCCGGGACAGACCGCCTTCACCGCACGCCGCACGCGGGGAATCCTCTTCGTCGATGCTGGTCGCCGCGAGAGTTGTGATTTCCGGCGAGAAGCCCGGGAGAGACAGCACTTGTGCCCGGCTGTCGCTCTCGTCGTCCTGCTTGTAGACGTCAGTCCCGGAGAAAGATCAACACACTCACAAAAGGCCTGGTCTTGAAGTTTGAGGATCGAGGGGCGAGGGGCGAGGTCCCTCATGAAGATGATGAACACACTCAGAAAAGCAATCTTTGAACACGTATACCAATCACGTTCACCGATTTCCATTAAGTTCGTGGATCACGAATCCCGATACTGTTGCAAGTCGTTGCGTCTGTTTTTTGGTGTCTTTTTTAAGCTAAACACGATTACACGGCGCGCACGTCCACGATTCTCCACTATTGCCTACAACTACTACCACGACAACTACATCTACAACTACGACAACGACTTTGCCGCCAGGCACGACGCTGGCTCCAACCACGACGACAACCACGACCTCGACAAGCACGGCCGCGCCTAAAGCTAAACCCAGCAAGCCTTGCTGTAGGCTGGTTTACCTCCTACCGCTTGCGTTTTTGGCGCTGTTCTTGACCGGTTGCTGCTGTTACGAATGGCTGGCAGCTTTGGCGGCGGCTGCCGAGAAGAAGAAAACGAAGGGCAACGACGGCCAGGGGGGGCACCAGTCCGGGGCAGAAGATGCGTTATCCGACGACGACGACCCGGACGCAGCTTACTTGGAGGGGCAGGAGAGGCTTCTGAATCCTCCGCCAGCGTCAAGTCCAGACTCGCCGCAGGATGAGAATGACCCTTGGACCTGGCAGGCGCCCCCGCCTGGGGCGTTGGATCCGGCGCACAATGCGGTCTCGATGGCGTTCGAGGCTGCGGAGGAACTTGCGGACGACCCAGCTGAAACGGCAAGTACGCTCGTAAGCGCAGGCTTTTCGCCCGAGTATGCGCAGGAGGTGGCAGACGCCATCTCCAAAATTCCGAAAGACGCGGACAACCCCACGCCGGGGGCTCCGCGGAGGAGGAGAGGACTGAATCCTCGGAAGCGGCCGACTGCGAGAGCGGATCCGCAGAGGCCGCCCCCGCACCGCGACCGGGACGGGCGGGGCCCGGACAGTGACGCATCGGGAGGCGGGCAACAACCGACCGGGCCCCAGGATGATGCCCCGGATGGAGAGAGTCCCCGTGAGGATTTCTTTCACAGCATCGCCTCGACCGGAGGTGGAGACGAAGGTGCACCCGGAGGGGACCGATCGCCGCCCGGCGATAAATCGGATAAGGGCGCCCCAGGCGCCCCCTTCGGGCCGGGCGAGCGGGCAGCTCCAGCCCACAACGCCGGGGCCAGATACAAGCGGCGCAAGGGAGGTGATGGAAAAAACAAGGACGCGTCCAGCGTAGATGGATCCGGAGGGGACCGCTCGCCGCCCAACGATAAATCGGATAAAAGCGCTTCCTCCGGGCCCGGCGAGCGGGCAGCTCCGGCGAACAACGCCGGGGCCAGATACAAGCGGCGCAAGGGTGATGGAAAAAACAAGAACGCTTCCAAGATGGAGGAGGCGGAACCACCGCGAAAGCCTGAAACAGGACCGGGCCGCGGAGGCGCAGGCCCAGAAAAAAAGAACTGGTGGGACGACAGAGAAGGGCCGGACCAGAAGGACGAGCGCAGTCAAATGGCGTCGTTCGGCATTGACTATCCCATGCCCCTTCCGAAGAACGAGAATGACTTGGCATTGTTGCAGAGCTTCGGCCTGTGGACCCCCGCCAAAACGCCCCCGCCAAAAAGGAAGGGAGGAAAAAAAGACGACTCCGGTGGAAGGAGTAGGGGCAAGAAGAAGAAGACCCCGACGCGGGGAGTTGCTAGCCACGCAGCATCAGCTTCAGCCTCGCCTACATCTCCTGGCGACGCGTCGGACACTGCAGGTAGCGAGAGGAGTGGCGCGACGAGCGACACAGAACCTTCGTCCGGGGGCGACAAAAACATAAAGACGAAGAAAGCGAATGCACGTCCAAAGGCAAAGTCCCTGCGCACAAAGCTCCGGGCGCCGCTCGGCAAAAAGGTCGCCAAAAAGAAGACGGGCAAAGAAGGCGGCGGCGGTGGGGCCGTCACTGATGACGGCGCGACGTCGGGCGGCGCATCAGATCAAGAATACATTGCCACCGCTACCTCCGGCAGCTCCGACGCGGACAGCGATAAAAGCAAGAAACGCACGGGCACCAACAAGAAGAGGGGGGCAAGAAAACAGGCGGCCGGAAAAAAGAGGGGCGGTGCGAAGAAAAAGAAAGGCGGCGGCACAAGTAGTGACGACGCTTCGTCTAGCGGACGGAGCGCTGAGAGCAGTGACGATGGTGCTGGCGAACCCCAGAGCCTCATGGATACCGTCCACCCAGGTGAAATGGGGGACGCCGAGAACGTGCGGGACTTTCTGATGAAGCAGTGGAGAAAGCAGATGTACAATGATGGAGGTGTGAAGAGCCTCCTCGAGGGACAGCAGCCCGAGATCAGTGGTGTGCTCACGACTGGCGAGGTCGAGACGGCTCTGGTGGATTCGGGTTTCAGCAAGAAGGCAGCGAAGTTGATCGCGCCGCTCGCGCAGGCGCACGGAACGCTGGACGACACGCCCCCCCGCCGGGAAAAGGACGGCACGGTGGTGCAGCCCAAGTCTGGGGAGAAGGAGCGGATGAAAAAAGTGGCGGTGCCAGCGGCGCACCTGAAAGACTTCCCCGTCGAAAAGCTGGATCCGGAAGACCGGGAGCGGTTCTGGAACAACTTCCGAGTGGCGCTCTTGCCGCCGGCGACCGGAGCCCTGGAGGCCGCCCGAAAAAGGGCAGGCTTCCAATCCCAGGCGGCTAAAACGAAGTCGAAGGCGAACCAAGCAACCAAGTCGAACAAGCTGGAGAGCCTGCTCGAGAATTCTGACGAGAAGGACGCTTCGGACCGCCGGGCTGTGGAGATGGCGCAAATCGTTCGCAGGAAATGCCGTCCCTCGCCCAAGGATAAAGGTGCAGGTGGGTCCAAACAGACACACTCCCCGGGCAAAGATGACGCGCCGCAGCACTACCTCGACACCGCCGAGGCCGAGAAGGTTTTGCAGACGCAGGGTTTCTCGAAGGGAATTGCGAAGAAACTTGCGAAGTTTTTGGACGACCAACTGCAGGAGCGCGCAAGACTAGAAGGACGTGCGGCCAAAATCGCTCTGGATTTCCTGCAGAAGGGTGGCACCGACGACTTGACGCTGCAGGACACGCTGCCTCGATGTGCGGAGAATATATTAAAACAGATGGCGAAGGAAGAAGGGACAGACACGAAGAGCAAGAAGAAGGACGGCACGTCTAAAAAAGGTAAAGACTCCGCGCCAGCATCTCCTCTTCAGCTGACAAAGGAGGACGCCGAGCGCATCGCGACGAAAGCCCTCGCGGAGTGGAAGCTGCGGGCCGAGGTAGACCAGTTTGTACGACAGAAGGAGCCCGCCGAGGCTTTCGATGTTGTGAAGGGCTTTGACGCTGCCGCGGCCGCTGGGATGTCGTACGAGCTGGCTGATGCCTTAACGGCGGAGGATTTGGATGAGATTTTAGAAGCTGGCGGCGGAGCGGCCGCTGCTGACGGGGGGGCGGAGAAGATCAAGGAATTTTTGCAGGCGAATTTCGTGCGCGAGAATCTTGTTGGTCGCTCGTCTACTTCGACTGGAGCGGGAACAACAACAAGCCAGGGGCCGCTGGAGCGTCAAGTGTTGGTACTCGGCGAAATCATGAAGGCGTCCCACGTGCGGAGCTTTGTATCGGCGGGGGTGGCGCAGAGAGTGAGGGATAAGCTACCGAGGCTCTTGGAGGGGGGACGAGAAGGCAAACAGCGAGGCGCAGGCGCTGCCGAGCTGGCAGCCGAGTTTGAGCGCAGTCTGGGCCGCTGCGGGCTGTTCGACACTGCTGCGGGCGGTGAAGACGACAAGAAGAACAAGGCTGTGAGCGCGACGGCAAACGCCGCTATGCGGAAGAAGATTGCGGAAAAGCTCGCGGGTCACTTAGTGAAGCGCGCCGGCGGCGACGCTGGCGCGACCGAGCGCATCTGCTTCAACGAGAACGGCCCGCTCGCCGCCGCCGTGCTTGCCAACTCTGTTGCTGGCACGAACAACAGTGGTGCTTCTTCCTCTTCGGGGATTTCGGCCCCCAGCACGATGACCCACTTGGGGCCGAAATCCAGTCCGCTTGCGTCCTCGCTGACGTCCTCACTTCTGACGCCGGGCGTGCAATATCAGGACTCGCATGGCACTAGTTTTTCCACCCACGTGGCGCAGCTTCTCCCGGGCTTCGCGCTCAGCGACGCGCACTTGCGGGAGCTCGCGAAGAGCGGGGCGACGGAAAAGGAGATGAAGATGCTAACCGGATTTCGTGGCAAAGAAGAGGACTACGTCGTCGTGAAGGAGGACGAGAAGCTCGTGGACCCAGAGATGGCCTCGCAGCTGTACCCGGGGGGGGCGGCGGACCCGTTGCACGCGGGGGCCAAGTCGACGCTGCAGTCGTCTTTACCGAGCCTGGCGAGCTCGGTCACGGACCGGAACCTGGCCGGTGAGAACTACTTGAGTTCGAAGGCGGGAGTGGTCGAGAAGGCGAATCTGGTGCAAAACTTTCAGGCGCGCGCCAAAAAGAAGCGCTTGGACCAGGTCAAGGAAGAGATAAAGAGGAAAAAACCGGCCCTGGCCAAAAAATTGGCGGCGCGGGCGAAAGCAATGGAGAGTAGGGCGGATTATTCTTTTTCATAAGCCGTGCGGGGCTGTCGAGCGTCGAGCGTGAGCTCCCCCAGTAACCGCAGTAAGACATAGTAGCTACTCATTTACTTATACTTACTCACTCACCAACATATTCTGTTTCGTCCTTCCGTTCCTCGTTCGCTTCGCTTTCCACGAACGTTGAAATGGGAACAGCATACACACTCGGTAGTGCTAGGCGAGCGCTAAGCAGGAGCTCTTTGGTCTAACGGATGTCTTACACAATTTATTTCAGCATTTTCTTTACTAGTAAGCCACAGCGGTAGTACTAGTAGTAAGCTAAGTGAAGGAAGAAGTAGAAGGACGGGAAATCGGAGGCGTTCAGCGCCGCAAGATTAACATCATCAGGGCGCGCTGCGGCTGCTGGCGGATCGGTTTTCACTGCTAATCAAATCAAATTTGTGTTATTTATCATCATTTTCGTCCCCAATGATTTTCCTATTCGTTCCATTCAGAATCTTATCTAGTTTGTGTATCTTTCATTCTGTTGTCTGTGTATGATCATTTCCGGTTCCAAGAAGACGAGAACAAGTGTCTTCTCCCAGCGTCTGCTGCGTGGCTCTCGTAACTGCTGTCGTGTTCTTGCACGTTGTTCTTGTTGAGTGTGCATCTCATTTTCATATGAATTCACCTGATCGAGATCGCAAGCTCAAGCTGGCTGCCGCGTGCTCAGTGTAGTGGCAGCGGTACATGTAAGAATTCACGTCATTGGATTGCCCATCGACGGACCGTGGAACAGTTTTCGTCAATATCTTCATCAGGGAAATAAAAGTACATTTTTAATCGTTCTACTTCTGCTTCAGATAAAAAAAGATGAGGAAGGTGCCCAAGAAGCAGCCTGGAATCGCGGAGCTGCGGATCGAGTCTGAGGAAAGGGAAAGCGGATCTCAGGAGTATGAGGATGGGCTTCCCGGACTGTCTCCGGCGGACTTCTTTCGGCGGCACGTGGCTGAAAACGAGCCCCTCCTGCTGCGCGGCTTCCTGCGGCCGGCTGTTGTGGCGTCTGTGTCCGCCAAACTTCGGCCGGAGCGGCTGCGACGAGCGTACGGAGACCGCACAATCACAGCCGCCCCGCAGCAATTGGGAAAGCCGGACAAGTGGCTGGAAGCCGGGGAGGAGTGGGGAATTTCTAAGACAAACACAAAGGCTAACGCTAAGGTTCAAAAAGTTCTCGCGGTCGCCGCTCGGCGCGTGGAGCTCACGCTCGCCGAGTTCCTGGACTCGCTTCCGAGATTCTACGCAGACGGCGCCGGTTGCCTGGACACCGGCTTCCAGTTTCTGAAAGGAGATCTGGAAGAGGCAACGCGTCAACTCGAGAAACTGGTTCCGACGGTCTGGGGTGCTGGCAAAGCTGGTGCAGCAGGGAACCTCAAGGCGTCCTTTTCATGTAGTCGGGACCTCGGCGGTGGAGCTGAATGCGGGGGGAGCACCAACACATCTTCGCCGGCTGGATCTCGGTCAAGGGAAGCCGATCTCAGCTCTGTATCAGCCTCATCTTCCAGTGGGATTGCAAAAACTGGTACTGCATCAAACATTAAGTGTAAGTCCAACACGAGTTGTGCTGGCTTTCTCGAGCTGCGGAATCGGGACCTGTGGATGGGGGCTCTGACGAAGTCGCGCCGCCACTACGACAACCAGGAGAACCTTTTTCTTCAGCTTCTCGGGCGGAAACGATTCAAACTCCTACCGCCGAAAGCATCGCGATATCTGCAGGAACAGGAGGTGGAGCTGGTGAAAAGGCACTACTTGTATCAGCCTCGAAGTGGGAAAGTAAATGGCGACCGCGAGGAGCAGGACGACAGCAGCTGCTTTCGAAGAGACCTGGGTGAAATAAGTGTTCCGGGGATAAACTTGAAAAACTCAAGCACAGATGAACAAGAACCACCACCGCCGCAACAACTTCAAGGAGAAATCGTCCGGAATTACGCCACGTTTGATGTGGAGAAGCCGGCGACGGACGGCGAGCGGGAGCGGGCGGAGAGGATCCGGGAAGCGGAAGTCGAGGTGGTCCTCGAGCCAGGGGATCTGCTGTACATCCCTGTCGGCTGGTGGCATGAAGTGGAGGCTCTGCCAGCGCCGGCACAGGAACTCAACTTTTCCTACACCAGTTTCTTTCACCCCTTTTTCGTGCGGCTGAAGGGCAGAAGTCCCCAGACCGCTTTGAAGTCCTCTGAGACCGCTGCTGCAGTAGTGGGAGGGAACGGTGGCGTCGCAGCGGAGTCAGCTTCGGACAGCACTGACCAAGAGGAAGAGAGCCTGGAGGTGGATGACGTGCTGCAAAGCTGGGCCCTGAACCCGCGGTACCGGCACCTGCACCATTTTCTGGCGCAGCACGAAGAAGGCAGTAAAAAAACGGATCGCGCCAGCCGTGAGGATCCAGATAATTCACCTAGCTCCGGAGATTCCGGCACCTCCTCCGATTCCGATACCGCCGGCAGTTCATCCTCGAAGGAGCGGCGCAAGCAAATCATGAAGTTTGCGGAGCAGCTGCTGGACGAGCACTACGTGTCTGGGGTGGTGAAGTTGGGTTCGCTGCGCTTCATCGAGAAGAAGCTCGCCGACCCCGCCTGTGCCGACGTCGCGAGACTGCGCCGCTGGTTTTTGCTTCGTTTGAACAAGCGCGCGTGGCAGCACGGAATCCAGGATCGCGCGGTCTGCGCGGACAACGTCCCCGTCACGCAGAACTTCGCGGTGTGGCCCGAAAATCGCCTTTTGGAAAATTCCTCCGCACTGCAGTTTCTGGACGAGCTGTCCTCGAGCAGTGCTTGTGCTGATGACACGGGTAGAAGTGATTGTGATGATAAGTCGTGGACGTGGTACGGGAAGATTCGAGAAGAGGTTTTGGGGTTGCGGGAAGCCGGGCACGCGAAAAAATTCCAGCCGTACCGAGACCCGAAGCCGATCACTTCGTTCAATACAAAGGGGAAGGGGGAGGACAACACTTCCCGCT
>RXOD01006263.1:0-10822 GCA_005223375.1 Amoebophrya sp. AT5.2
CCCCCGCCGGCGGGCGAGAGACATTTTTTCCCGATTTCGTTGCAGACGATCCGTTTTTTGTTGACTTCTGCTCCAACGATGTCGTACCGGATGAGGCCCTTGCTTCGGGATCGCCGGAAGCACATGAAGGCGCTGTTTCAGGAGGAGATTCTTCGGCATCGGCACCATCCTCCAGTACGTCTTCGGCGTCGGAAACACGAGCTGAACCGGTCGTGACACGTCAGCCTATCACCGATCACAAGCACGACACGGTTGGACTTGTACGGCACGAACTACATCAACCACTCTCAACGGCGACAACACTCCCGCCTGACCATGAAGATCAATATGAAAAGCTGCATGACCGAGGACTCGCGACAGCACCTGTTCGCGGGGGGTCGCGGAGGGAGACCGTGACCGAGGAGAGCACATCAAGTGGAGCAGAACCGCAGTCGTTCAGCAAACGGCTTTTCGGCGACCTGTTTGAATCGGCAGCCTCCAAAACGCTTTCCGCAATGAAAGCTTCAACTACATCTTCCGCGGGGGCGCGCCCTTCTGCACGCCTCGAGGACGACAGTATCGAAGGTGCCGTGCGAAAGACACGTACCAGCAGCACAACTATCGCTTCTTCTGGTATCCCGAACGTCGGTTCTGCTTCTCGAGACTACTCGTTTTCCTTCAGCGGTAGCAGCAACCCAGACGCCAGTGATCGGCATCCCCCTGACACGTACACGAGCTCCAGAAGTAGTATTTTTCTTGAAGATCCTACCTCAGGAGGTGGTAGCATCTTCCCGTCTGCTCCGCCGTCCGCCTTTCCATCGTCGACGACAAGCAGGAAGAGGAACAAGATATCCACCGCTGCAGCACGAGGCGTCAGCAAGAATGGGAGCAGCGAGACTCCTACCACCAGCAATGATCCTCCGCTTGCGCAAAGTGTTACCAGTACGAGTACAGCAGCAGTCCCAGCACCAACGTTGCAGGCGCAGGATGCTGAAACTTCCAAAAACTACGCAGAGACGGAGTACTCGCTTTCAGACTCGTGTGGTGAAGGCCGACTTTCTGCCGCCGAGCCGGCCTTCGTCTCGAGAGCTGCGCTTCGGCGGCTTCACGAGGCTTTGCCAGTCCCGCAAGGTCTCACGAAAAACATCTTCGGCGCGACTTCATCAGGGTCCCCTGTCACCGGTACAACTTCTTGACTTGTTTGGCGCCGAAATTGATGCTGAAGATTTAGTACGCGTTTGGTTGTTGTTGTTCATGTTCTACTTTTATACACTTCTTCATACTGCTTTATTCTTCAGGCTCGAGCAGGTTGAATTTACAACACTAAAATATACAAACATCACCCCAGGTCCAACAGCTGTTCCGCCAGGGCCAGCAGCCGGTCCAACCAAATACGCGACATGGATACCATCGCCTGCGAAATTCTCTTGCACGCCAAAGGGGACCGGAGCCGTGCAACTTGGTACGCATTCTGCTACGTCCTCTCGATGTTTGTTTGGAATTTCTGTGGTTTTACGCCTCTGGTGCCACTGAATAGCACAAGTGAGGAAAGTTGCACGATGAAAACCAAAAAGAAGACACTGTTCTCGAACCCTTCAACGCAAGGTCCGGCGTCTGGCGGCGTTCCTCTGCAGCCCCCGCTGCTTAACCTCTCGCCACGTGCACTTTTGATCGGCGGATCGCCGGGCCGTTCAGATTCTTCTCCCAAGTTCCACTCCGCCGCGATGTTATCTTCGCGGCCTGTGCAGCTGAGAGGTGGCGCCTCCCCGCGTCTCAAGTTTCCGAATGGCGGAGGCGCGGCTCCTGTGAGCGTCGATGCCCGGCGAAGGTCACCAGTGCGAGGGACTCCTCCTGAGCCTGAGTCTACCGCACGAACTTCGCGGGTGCCCCTAGCTCCCCCGCAACATCACGCCCGCCGGTGCGACTACACGAATAAAACGAAAGAGAAACTCCCAAAACACCAAGGAAGCGACGGTCAAAACGGCAGGGCGAGCGCGACTGCGAAACGTCAACAATTGTTGAAGAAGAGTCGCGACGACCGAAGCGTGACGTCTTCGCAGACGACACTGGATCTCGACGCGCGCGACAAAAAGGAGAGAGTTCTCGGCATCGGTCCCGGTGGGGATACAACGAGAGCGAGTTCTCGCAAGAACAAATGTGACATGCCCGTGCCGTACGAGGCCCTTGATGAAAATCCTGTGACTCCTCTGGAATCCACCTCCGGCTGCGGGTCTTCTGAGAAGCTAGAAACGCCGTCCGGTGGCGGTGGACGACCAACTGCAACGTGGCCGCAACAGCCTTGCTTCGCCTCCGGAACGTCACCCCGGGTGATGCGTCAGAACCTGTTTCACGCCAGCACGTCGGCGTCGGTTTCGTCGATAAATAACAACCTACGGCGAACTGCGAGTTTCCAGAGCGGGTGTGCTTTTCGATCGCCAATTCTAACGGGATTCACGGCCAACAAGAATTCGACCTGGGGAACATCGGCAGGAGGTGGGTCGTATGGATTGAACAACACGATGAGCTTTCCGGCCTCAACTTCCCGCCGCATCAGAACGCCAACGACCGGAGAACTACGGCAGCACGAGGACAAAGCTTCACCTACAAGCGGCCGCCTGCGTCTCCCGGATCGCGACGACGACGATCCTCCGTCCGCGAAAACTTCGTCCTCCGCGAAGCACTCCACGTCAACGACCTCGTTGACGTGGAGTGCTTCGCGGAGGACGAAGGGGAACAGCAGCTGGTCGAACTTGAACGAGATGAACAAAAACCGGCGCGAAGCCGAAGATGAGGACTACACGCCAGCTACAGGAGCATTTCGCCTCGGTTACGGGTTCTTCTTCTACGCAAACTTGACAAGTGGCGTCGACGACATGCGATTGGAAGATCGCAACAGCGACCATCGCGGAGAACAGGAGCTTCTGTTCGCTACGCCTCCTTCAACGAATTCCGCGATAATCACTCCGGCTCCAGCACCAGCACCTTCAGCACGACCTACACAAGAACAAGCAAAGCACTCCGCGAAGCACTCCACGTCAACGACCTCCACGTCTACCTCGTCGCAGTCACTCACCGTGCGTGCGGCTCCCCTTAAAAACATGCCGCGCGTGAAGCCGCTCCTCCCAGACGTATCTGCGTTCGGGCAGCGAAGTCGCGTTGCCCTCCGCCGTGCCGCACAAATAAACGCTTGCGCGAGCGCACGGACGGCGACGCCGAATCACCTGGCGAAAGAACAGTTCCTGCAAGGCGAACAGTTATTTTCCCCGGATGCGGTAGCGGTTGCGGGTGGGATAGGAGTCGTAGAGAACGAGCATTATGTTGAAGTTGAAGATGTTGATGCGCATGCGATCGACGACACGGACAGCATCAAGGCCTCGCCCTCCCCATTGCGTAGCGTGTCGAGCGACGACAATATCCTGCACGACCTCCAGCTTTCCGAGGATGAGGAACAAGTGGTCACGATCAAACCGAAAAATGCATCAGGGGAAGATCGTCAAGAGCCTCGCCGCGTGTTGTATCACAAGATGACCGAGGAAGATCCCGAAGAAGTTGAGGAAGCGCATGAGAAAAATGCGGAGCAGTTCAAAAGTTGCCTCGATCATACTGGGGTACAACTAGATGTTGAGCGGCCTTTCACTCGCGGTGATGACTCGCACTTGTCTTCGCTAGCTGCGGTTTTGCGGGGGCGGAGCCGGTCGCGGTCCGCAAGCAACATCTCAAGTCCGCTGCTGTCCCCCGAAATCGTGGACCTTGCGGAAGGGGACGAGGACCACCACGGGGGTGAAAAGAGCTCTGGGCCTCCGCGGAACTTGGCCGCGCAAATCGAGGACCTCGTAGCGCAGGAACACGGAGAAAGCGCAAGGGCCGTTGTGCGCACGACACTAAAAGCCCTGCAGCGCGTGATGGACCCGACGGAGCTACTTTGAGACCAAAGCAGAGCAAGGAGTTGGAAATACCGGGGTTCATCACGATGAGAAAAGCTAGGGCCGAGTAAGAACGGACGAAGATGAAGAGAAATCCCATGAGCAGAACAAGTTAGCCAAGAAGTTAGTACAGTACCGCCACATTCGTGGCTATTGGCGGAATTTCGAAAAGAACATCAAGCAACAGCAGGCCGACAATGAACCACCTGTACTTGCGATCACCAGCGCGTTCGCGTAGTCTCTACATTATAAAATCTTCTTTGAGCTGGAGCTGCAGTGGTCGTTGTACCCGTACGTTTCATGCTTCGGAGCTTTGCAAAGCAAGCTAGACCCATCACTTTCTTCAGTTCTTGCACTAGACTACTTTCAGCACGACCACAACCAGGACCAGCAGTCGTCGTGATCGTGAACAACTCAACAAGAAGAGTCCTTTCTCCGATTCTTGAGGAAAAGGGCAAACACCAAAATGCATAGAAGATCATTGAAGAAGACAGGAAGGCCTTCTGCATCTTCATCAATTTTCTGGACAAACAACAACACAACACCGAGGGCGAGGAACAGACCATCAGATTCAGATGATGAAATTTCAACGGACGATAGAATCGGAGTGCCCTTTATCTTTAAGTGACCTACGGCGCAATGACGAGAATCGCCCCGTAACCGCAGCTGCCGGTGCACGATAATGGCTTGATGGAGGTCCATGACAGAGCGCGATGAAAGAGCACATCGAAGGCGATTGCGAGCTTGACAAATGGAAAAAGAGTGGACGCATATATACTTAAAGAACTTCTTCTTTGCAGCTTCGTTTGATACCGTCCCTGTCAGTCACTGACCAGCTGCAGGTACTAGTACAACTGCCCAAGAACGAACGACCATAGGCATAGCGACCGCAGCATCAAGCTGCACGAAGTTCTTGAAGAAGTAGAGCAAGCGCGAGGTATGGGCGCGGGCTCGTCTTCGGCGCGTGCGCCCCCGGCGCCAGCGGGCTCCATCGTGGTAACAAATCGGCTCGTCACGAGAAATCCAGCAAGTGTGACCTTGGACAACTACCTGGAAGAAGGCGGCCCGAGCTTGGTCTTCAACGACGATTCTTACTCGGCCCCAGCCTCGTCACCATCAACAAGCGCAAGCAGTCCCGCACCAGAGGCGGGGGTAGACGATCAACTCGTGGCGGGAACAGGCCAGGCCGACTCCGTGCGCTTGCAGGTGCTCAAAGCTAAGAACGAGATGCTGAAGGAACTCAACCAAGCTGAACGAGCACGGATAAAAGAGAAAACGGAGCAGCTGAGGCAGGTACTTGTTCGTAGGTTGGAGCCGTGTTTTTCCCCGAATGGACGCCGGGTTCGGGTATCAAACAGGCTCCTTCTCGGTGGAATCAATTGATTCATCTACTGACTCGTCAGAGTGAAGTTGAATCCCGCAGGCGCGAACGCATCTTCAGCATCAGGCACGTCATGCGTTGAAATCGAATTTCCATATCGCAGGTACTGCAGTTGGACACGCTTCGGAAGGCGCAGCCGCATCCATGCCTGCAGGAGGAAAATACGGCGCTCAGGTGCCTGGAGCAAAAAGAAGACTTGTTGCGATGCGCGCAATTCATAGACGAATACAGCCTTTGCGCGGCCAAAGTGGCATGAAAAAAGGTACTTGACGCTGACGAGTCCGACCCCGCGCGGTAACGCCTGACGTAGCACGGGCATCGCGCAAGCGTGCTTAGTTTTTCAATTTTCTTTGCGACGACCACCACGGACAGGGGAAACGGCAACCCACGCGAGGGCACAGCCCCGCGACATGCATGTTGCCGCCAACAATCAAAATGGTGACGAGCGACGTTCCAATGAATCCATCGAGTTTCTTGTGGCCAGTGACATGCATCCATGTGATTCGGTCCTTCTTCTTTCCGAGTGAGGAGAGTGGAGGCTAAAGAAAAGTACGTTCTTCTGGCTACTTTGGCATGGAGAGAAAGTAGTGGGCAATAAGCACGTGTGATACGTGATTGTGAAGATGATTAGCTCTCTACTCGCAAAACACATCACTTCCCTGAATATGGAATGATCATGAGCGAACATCGTAATAGAAAAAATTTTTTTATGATAATGTTGCCAGGGCTGCCCCCACAGACAGAATAAGAAACTCATACATTGTAGTTTGCCACCCCTAAATTTTGGCTGGGAGCCTGGGCAGCTCGACCTGTCGCAACCGATACGTATAACACTGCACTGTGCGTGCATCACTTTTCATTTGCGCAGCCTCCAGAACCGCAAAAATGTCGTCGACGGAGACCGCGAACAAGCTGAAGATAGCGCTGCTGAAGCACCCCTACAGGAAATACATGCAATGGCAACTCAAACGTATTGAGCCGAAGCAGGTCATGGTGCAAATAAACAACGACGTCAAGAAGGTACTTGTACGTAGTATAGTAAACTTATAGAAGGACGAGTAGTAGAAGCAGTAGGAGTAGTAGCAGCGCGAGTCCGTGGTCTGCGTTAGTGTGCTAAGTGCGAGCGCACGTGCGAGTGCGTCTGTTACTACAACTACTAGGTACTACGATTCATACGCTTGAGCTACAAAACGACGATGTACATCATTCATGTGTGCAAATTGATTCATTGTGATTCGTAAAGGCTCTACCTACTTCTGATGTCTTCACAGGTTCATAGTCAGCAGACCCTGTTGACATCAGCGCACAAGGACTTCAAGAAGAAGGTGCCGTTTAATTGCCGAGCGGGCATATGCGGTGCGTGCGAAGCGAACGTATCGTACGGACCGCGGGATCGATGGGAAGTCCAGAAGCTTTGCTGGACGCCGGTAGCAGAGGGGGTGCGGGTGCTAACTCTCGATCAAGCCATGATGAATTTTCGGCAGGGAACTGCTGATGAA
Source organism: Amoebophrya sp. AT5.2 (assembly GCA_005223375.1). Classification (NCBI taxonomy): domain Eukaryota; class Dinophyceae; order Syndiniales; family Amoebophryaceae; genus Amoebophrya; species Amoebophrya sp. AT5.2. The sequence continues at coordinate 6,783 of RXOD01006263.1, forward strand.
TAGCATCTAGCACTGGAATTGTGGTTTGCTGGAGGAGGAGGCGGACCGGCTACGCAATTATTCTACTAAGTCGCGGACTGAGGCGGTTGTTCTTGTCAGCAGCAGCCAGCAGGAGACGAAGCAAAGAACTTTAATGCTCGTCCCCATGGAGGTGGAGGTCTTGGTGTGACATGAAATTCGTCGGAGACGACGTAAGCCTAAGCGCAGCGCGAGTGGGAGTGGCGCTGCCGTGTTGGTCCGCAGCGTGTGGCTGAAGGCAATTCATTGCGATAAATTTTGAAGGAAATTTTCAGCAGGCTGGCAATCCCGGCGAAGAACAACACTACACGATGTATGTTTGTCACCAGCTGCCGGCTCAGTCTGCGCATGGATGCTGGTTTTGCTTTGCTGATGCTGAAGGGTGGCTATCGGAACCAGCTCCAGCACTCTAGCACTAGCTCGCAATCGTAGACGTGGAGAGAACTGGAACGCGACAGGGCAAAACCGGTTGGATTTCCCACGGTTCACTTTCATTCACACAAACATATTACGGAAGTGTGTGCTTTGTTGATGAAGATTGTTTGATGAAGACTGCACCGGTGGACATAGTGGAGTTTCGTTTCCGAAGATACAACAAACCCCGCCGTTGAAGGGGATGACACAACTAGAACTACAATTCGATTTCACGAAGGGGAAAAAAAAAATATATCGAGTAGAGCAAATACAAAACACAAGGGATGAAGGAAAGGTTCTTTCTATTGGTTGCGCACCTTGCCGGACAGCTCTCCGCAGTCGTTCGGTTGGAGTAGGGGCTATATCGAGACCGAGAGGCCGCGAGAGTGAGGAAGAGGATGAGAGCAAATACATAGTGCCCGGACCTAGAGAGAAGGCGAGGCAAGCAAACCAGTACAACGAAACAAACCAGTGAGTACCTGAAGGAGAGAAAAGAGGGGCTGCACTATTGTCCATGCCCAGACTTGTTTTTTAAGTACTCTAAAACAAAGAGTAGTCTCGTCAACATACTACTTTCCAGTACCGGTACAACCAGTTCGCACTCGCAGTAAACCGCGTGGGAACTACTCGGAGGTACGGCCGCAGCATCTCTCGCATTACTTTGGTAGGATTGATAAGGAGATCTCCGTCGAATAGATACCATGTCTCGCGTCGTGAAGAAGCAGAAGGAGGCGCTGAATCGAGGCGAGACTGAGGCCCTCGAGCAAGAGTCCGCGCACATGGTAAAGACGAGAGTGTGAAAGTTTTTGGGGCTAGAATGAATGAAGTACTATGTTTGTATGTATCGAGATCGACGTCTCTAGCTCTACCATGATCAGTCATGATCAAGACGTGCACCTGCACAATGTGAATGATTGATGATTGAAGAATTTATACGCCAGGAGAAACCGTAATTAGTCTTAGTAGCTACCTTATTTTTACGTTACTTTTTTACCTTACTTACTACTCCTCCTTGTCTATGACTATGCTCTACCGATGTTGCGTGTTCTGTTGCGGTTTTCTCGTCAACGTGGGATCAAACTAAAATCAAAATGCCCTCGTAAAACAAGATCAATCCATATCGGTTATATAGCTGCAGGAGCTCTGGCCTTCTATACAAATCTATAACGATAATACCCCAGGAGAAGAAGCTCGCGCTTCTGCGCGACATGATACAACTCGAGGAGAAGCAACAGGAGAAAAAGAAATCCCAGCGCGAGGCCCAGGGCGCCAGCTGGAAGTCCGCGAGCACGGCCCGGCCACTGCGCCGCGGCTACATCGATGACGTGTCCACGAGTCGGAAGAAGGGCGTCACCTCTACCCGAAACGGAAGCGGAGGTGTCGGCGCGCCTACAAATACAGCGCTGGCCACGGCAACCAAGGCCGCAGCAGCGGCATCATCAACGATCAAAGGTGTTGCTTGGTGTATCGCGGATAAGATTGATATGGCTTTGAGCTACAACTTCGAGTGTAAGAGGATGGGTATTTTTCGTGGGCACCAGGGGCAGAAGATGTAGATGATGATTTTCTCAATCCTCCTTGTCAGGCGCTGCCTCCGCCGAGAAAGAGAATCCACTTGCCAGCTTTGTGGCCGGCCTGTACGGGCAGCAAGAGGTCGCAGACGCACTCTCTCCTTCCAAGCCGACGAAGAGCGCGGGGGCTGCAAACGGAACCAGTACCGCGAAGCCCAGCTACAGTCCTAAAGCGGGATCAGCTGCTGCACCAGATAACGGAGCAGCGACATCGTCTACTACACCATCTGTGGCCAGCAGCAACCTCGCGGCGGCGTTGCAGAAGCAGAAAAGCGACTTAGCCGAGGTCGGGGAGGTGCTCGCGCGGCTCGGTCTGACGAAGTATGCGGACGCGTTTGAGGAGAACGGGTTCGATTCGAAGGACGTGATCCTGGAGATGAATGAGGACCACATGCAGGAGCTGGGCATGGCGATGGGACATCGGATAAAGCTGCGCAAGTGGATCGAGAAGCACCAGGAGGAGGCGGCTGCGCAACTGCCTGCGGCTACAAGTTCTTCGAGGAAAGTGGTTGTCGTAGCGGGGGAGCAGAGCGAGGCTTTGAAGGGCCGTTCTTCCGGGTCCAGCACGTCGTCCGGCGGCGGTGGGGGGATTCTGAAGAAGTCGATGCCGGCGAGACTACGAGACGAAGTGGAGCGAAGCAAGAGCACAACCGTGATCGGCTTGGGGACTTCCGGTGGCTCGTTGTTGGATGGAGAATACGACGAGGCGGCACAGGCGGCGAGCTTTAAGGAAGCGGTCGCGGCGTGGCGACAGCAGAAACCCGCCGCAGCGGACGTTACGACGGCGAATGCGCCAAGCCGGACCGTTCCTCTGTTGGCTCGGGATGAGTCTGAGGACGCGGCGGAGGCGGCGGCTTTCAAAGAAGCGGTCATGGCGTGGCGCCAACAAAAACCTACCGCCGCTGAGACAACGGTGAGTGCCATGAAACAGGCCGGCTTGTTGGAGCGGGAAGCTGAGGAGGCGGCAGAAGCGGCGGCCTTCAAGGACGCGGTGATGGCATGGCGACAGCAAGAACCTAAAGCCCAAGAAGAACAGGAGGAATCCTACAACGAAGAAGGTGGAGAAGGACTTGCATCCTTCGGGGCCGCTACCTTACAGTTCAAGCTGCGTACGGGAGAGCAGGGAGATGGGGAGGGGCAGCCACCTGCGCGGCCCGCGAGGGCAAGGAAAGCGTGCTACAGCTGTTACAAGCAGTTCTACGAGGGCGATGGGATTGTAATTGCGGGAGGGAAAGAAGTCTGCAGTACTACTTCTTACCTGCATGCTGAATTCGGATTTATCGTTGAACTCATAGTCAGAGTCACAATTGGCATTGGGTGAGCAACGAATTCTAACTCTGTCCTCGTGACGTATTTGCACGCACGAGAAGAGGAGATGAGACAGAGACAGAGACCTAAAAGTAAGACCAAGACGTCCCGGTCTCTCCACCAGCAGTATACTTTTATCGATATATCATGCTTATGCCTAGCTCTGTACGTGTACCAGGCGCGACGTGCGAGGCTGCCGAGAAGCAGAAGGAGGAACGCCGCAAGGAGATTGCGCAGCGCCGGCGGGAGCAGATCGCCGAAATAGCCGCGCAGCAGAACGCGCGCGAAACGGAGAAGCAGCGGCTGTTGTCCGGCTCCGCAACTGTGACGCCTACGTCAAGGGCCTCGCCGTCACCGAGCGCCATGAGTCCTCCAGCTGCAGGCATTCTTCGCCAGCAACAGCAGCAGCACTTGAGCTCTACTGCAGCGTCCACCAGTTCAACAGGAGAAGATGTTGAGCAGTATAAACCGCCGCTGCTTCCGCCTGCAGCGCCAAACTCGGACACGCCCGCAGCCCGCTCCTCACAAGGACAAGCGGAAGCTTCTGAAGCCCCTGCACCGGCGTCAGGCTCAGTGGGAATTTCGAGCGATAGTTCGTCTTCGAGCAGTTTTAGGCCCCCGTCGACGCAACCTGTCGCTCCTGCTGTGACACTCATTAAGCCTAGTCTCCTATCCCTATCGACAGCGGAAGCGTCAGCTCCTCCCAAAGGATGGGCGCCGCTCGACAGC
>RXOD01006264.1:0-10817 GCA_005223375.1 Amoebophrya sp. AT5.2
GATTACTTGTAAGATTCTGATATGGTGAGGCCAGAGCAGTTGGGCAGTATCTCCTGCTTTTAACTGCTTTCACAATTTGGAGTCAGATATCACCCGGAACCGGCGACACCACCTCGAGAAAAACCTCATCCTAAACGCACCCCTTGCGTTGCAGCCATCATCTCGACATCGCCGGATTCAAACACCACTACGAGCACCGCGTCGACTTTACTCCGTCGCGGTCTCTCTACATCATCATATCAGGACACGACGCTGTTCATGGAAGCAAACAGACGTCTACGAGAACGACTTACAAAACTTGCTGTTGGGCAAAAAGTACTCTACCGCAAGGCGCACCCGCAGGCCACCTTTGTCTGCTGGCGCCCTGGAACCATACTACGAGTTGGAGATCTTGGACGGATTGTTAACGTCGTTGACGACTACACAAGACATATTATTTACGTGACGGTCCCGGATTTGATCTTTCCGCTGGTCGAAGAACCCGACGCGGAGCCGGAGCCGAATTAAACACAACAGTAAGTTCTTTTCCCTCATTTTGAGGAAGAGCCGCATCAGATGGTGGGCTGTTTAAGCAAGATCGCGCAGGCCATGTGCGGTGACGAAATTGATGAGCGTGCCGATGCCAAGGCGAAAATCAAGTGCCTCGAGATGAAGCTGAAGGAGAAAGCGTTGGAGGTGGACAACATTTCTTCGGACACGCAGGACAGCACCATGGAGAAAATGGAGCAGTTGGTGCAGAAGCAGCTGGACGACTTCAACGGGAAGTTGAAGAAAATGCAAAACCAGCACGAGGACAGCCTGGCTGAGGTGAAACAGGACTGCGAGCACAAGTTGTTAGAAGCAAATGCAGAAGTGGAAAAGACGAACGCCATTCTGCAGGACATGTTGCGCGGTCGGTCGACGAGCGACGTGGAGCAGGAAGGGATGGCGAAAACGCACAACAAGCTGGAGCAGGACGTGTTAAAGCTCATGGACCTGAACGACAATCAGGATCATGACTGCTTCGAGCTGGAGCGCGCGTACAAACAGGACTGGAAGAGTCTGTACACCATCCAGCCGCTCACGGAGGCCGAGTGGAACGAGGATCGCGACAAGTACAAGAAAATCCAGGATCGATTCTATCATCCTCCGATGCGAAAAGGAAAAACGTTCCGCCACTGGCAGGGCTCGCTGTATCGCTGGGCGGTGCGGATGAAGAAAACCCGGTGGACGCTGGAGGAGATGGGACATCAAATCACGGAGAACTGCTTCGACGGCTATCCGTCGGCGGCGCAGCTGGCCGACGACAATGGGCCGGATTTGGTGAAGATCATGGAAGAGATGGTGTTAGAAGAAAGTCCGATGGTGGACTGGATCGAATCGGAGATGCGACGCCTGCTGCCGATGCTGCGCCGAAAGGAAGGAATCACGCCGATGATGTGGTATGCAGCGCTGAAAGACATCTTCAACATGGAGCCCCAGGTGCTCGGGGAGAATTGCAGAACGGACAAGTCGCGGCACAATTACATCATGACGTCGATCAGGTTGAATCAGGTCATCGACGCGCAGATCCGGAACAACTTCCGCCCCGGTGCCTCCAACAACATGATGGCGATTCGCACCATGCTGCAGAAACTGAAGGTGAACGACACCAATGTCTACGACTCACAAGGCAAGAAGTTGTTGCACACAGATCGCGAGGCGAACCACCTCGAGGAGCTCTACAACGTCTTCGGGTCCAGCCTGCGCAAAAACAACCAAAACCACACTGCCGAGTACAGCCAGTTTCTCTCAAGCGTGACGGGCGTCGCGCTGCTGGCAGGGGGAGTGCCGGGTTCCTCGGGAGCAAACGACCAGGGTCTCTACTGTCCGGAGGTGGGTGGCAACGACATGTTGTTGGACGGTGGAGCTGAAGGTGTGAGTTTCAATTCGGGAGGAAAGCGCCTGACGCCGGAGGAGTTGAACGAGATGAAGAAGACACCCTGCCCGTACGGGAAGAACTGCTTCAATCTCATCAACAAGGGCGGCTGCTTGCGTAAGCATACTGGAGCGGAACTCGCGGAAGGACGAAAGAAGTTTGCGGAGAAACACCCGGAGGAAGCGAAAAAGAAGGAAGCTGAGTACGCGAAGAAGAAAGCCGAGCGTGAAAAGGCGGCCAAGGACAAGACGGCTGCCGACAAAAACAAGTCGTGAATCTCATCACCTCCTCCCGACTTGGATGAATCAAGTTTGTCGGGGGCTGTGACCCGGCGGGAGGAAGAGAAGAAACGCAGAGGAAAAACTCGAAAATCAAAAATATCTAAAAGCGAAGGAAAAGCACTTTGCACTCATGGAGCAGTAAAAGTGACGGTGGAGATTCCGCTGTCGCAGAACGAAAAATGCGCGTCTACATGCGGAGGGAAACACGACGATGGAGGAGGCGATGTGGGAAAAGGCGCGGTGCCGCAAATTCCCAGTATTTCCTTCCCGGCAGACAACGATCTGATCAACGATTTTGAACCACAACTGCGGTCCAGCATGACCGCCACCAGCTCACCAAGTGGCCGGTGGCGGACAACAAAAACTTCCGAGAGCGGACATAGTCCGCAGTACCAAAATTCTGGTTTGAATAACTCCAACTTCGACATGATCATGGGAGTTCCTGAATCAACTTCTGAGAAATCTCGCAGTACCACCTATGGTGGCCCGGCGGACATGGACACTTCGTCTGGTTCGCGCGGGCTAAGACAAACACAGGTAAAGTCGGAGCAGACCGACGGCGGCGTTGTCAAGTCTCCGTCTGTCAGAGCAGTGCTGAGCCGTGTGGACAGCGACGTTACCATGCAGTCGGCGACTTCTTTACCGAGCACAGCATCTCTAACAAATACGACATCCCCACCGGCGGTGCCGGCCGATCTGCTTCCATCGGGATGGAAGTCGGTCTCTCGTCGGGGTTCAAATTCGCAGTCGTCGACTACTGAAGATCCAGAACAGCGACTGTCTACGAAAAACCAATTTGGAGAACTGCCTGAAGTACAAGACGAGTCGTGGGGCGGACGCTATGTACACCGCCAGAAGTCTCCTGATCGAAAATGGGATCGACAGCCAGAAAGCCGTCGGACCGTCACCAAGTCCGTCTCTGAGTATCGGTTCGAGCCGGAGACTACTACACGATCCACAACTTCGAGTACAAAATCAGCAGCGCCACGCGGAGATGTTTCTATGCCGCCGGCTTCGCTGAACAAAAACAACACGCAGAAATTACCGACGAGTGCAGGGGATGTGTTTATGCCCCCTGCATCAAGGGCGGATGTGTCAATGCCGCCTGCGTCAACAAATTCCGCTGTCCGGTCCACCACAACCACGGGTCGTGCCGCATCCGATATTTCTTCAACGCCGCCTGCAGTACCGCAATCGGCAACAACAACGAGGGCTTCTACTACCAGCAGCACCACACCTGCCGGTCGGGACTCTCGCGAAACCACACAAATCTCCGACACAAATCCGGAGGAAACACATCCTACAACATCTGCAGATCCACACTCGTCGTCGCGGCAAGATGGATCGCTACCATCAGCTAAAACGACTGAAAATTCTAAATCTCAGTCGGATCCCTCAGATCCATCGAGCGATCCCTCTGATCCAACACACGATCAACAATCGTCAACAAGCAATACAAACACAAGCGAACGGGCCACGGCGGGCAGCAGTATTCCTTCTGCTTCCTCGACCATCCCCTATCGTACACGACGTGGTATAGAACGCGGAGTCCGACGAAGGATGTTAAAACAAGCCGCAGCTGCGTCCAATTTCATCGCGCCACAAGGAGATCAGCAGTTCAACACAAAAATCGAAATGCCTGAAGATCAAGTTCTTCGCGATCTCCGCTCTACCTCCGATGAAGACTACCATATGCAGACGACCACTGAGGACACGTCGTCCGAGGAGGGTCCGACGCAAAAGAGGCGGCGCGTCACGCAAGGGCGAGTTTCTGAGAAGGTGATGAAACAAGTCGGACAAGTGCTGCTCAGTCACAAAAGCAGCAACAAATATCCTTCCTATGGAGGCCCGGTGGGGTTGGATACTGATTCCAGCCATAACTGTCTGCCGGGCTCTCTTGAAGGAATGGCGCAGTCATTCAGCAGTGGTGGCGTGGTCGAAGCAGAAAACCCAGTTTGCTTCGGGACCATGAACGGCGATGGAGAAGTTCCCACCGCTCCGACTGCGACAAAGCGTGTTTATCTTTATTTCAAGGACAAGAACGACACGAGCTGCCGACCGAAACTGTACGGGACGTGGTTCGAGATAGTCACACATGGAACGGTGGGGAATTTTCCCGTGCTTCTCGGCCAGCCGTTCTTCCGACAATACGGCGTCAACGTCATCTACGACACCGACGACGAGCCGTTTGCGACAATTCGCGGTGAACCAGTTCAGCTGTACCCGCACTCCGACATCGCGATGATGGAAATTGAATTCGTGCCAACTGAGCAAGTTGCCACTGGTTCTTTGGTTTCTCCTCGTCGTCGACCAAATCGAGCTGTGCGCGGATATGCGGCTCTCACTGTGAATGCGAACAGCAAGTCCATCGCCTCGTCGCTGAATGAAAAGGTACGTCTTGCGAGGGTAAAACCACCACCTGAGCGAGTAGTAGAAGAAGAGGATCTTCTGAGCGATAGGGATCGCCATCTACTTGCCCAGTCCTTTCTCATTCTTGGCGGTACCCATGGAAAGGAGCCCCAGGAGGAGATGACAAAAATACTGGATGAAGCAGTGGCTGGCGTCGTATTTCACAGCAGTGGAGGAAGTAGTGGTGGTGGAGATAGTGGTGGTGGTGAGAGCGATGATGATGAAGGAGAGGAAAATAACGACGATCAGCAGAACGCGCAGCAGATGCTGGAAGCTGAATTTCCTGACCTGTCTGCAGCAGAAATCGCATGGTTGAAGCGGCAGCATCGAAGCTTGGGACACAGTTCTTCCCTCGAACTTCTTTTCCGCGGCCAAGCGCGTGCTTGCATGAAACGAATCAGAAAATTGTGCAAGAAGTGCTGCGAGCTAGACGATGCAGATGCGATTAGGGAAAGAGGGAGTTTGCTGCAATTTGCCACTGACAAAAACCAAACGTGGGTTATTGACAGCTGCAAAACTCGCTTGGGGAAAAGCGTATACGTAACCGACGTGTGCACCAGATTGCGGGCCTGCGAGCTGGCGGACGAGTGGTTTGGGGGTTTGACGGGGGCATCAGTACGGGTGGTCATGCTGATGCGGCTGTTGAGTCAGGGGACGTGCCAGAAGATTGTGTTCGACGAGGGGACGGAGTTCAACAACTCGTTCTTCAGGCGCGTTCTCACCTCGCTGAACATTCAACCAGTTTCGGTAGGCTACAAGGCGGCGCATCGGGTGAGCAAGTTGGAACGCATGAACCAGCTGCACCGCAACAACGTGCGAAAGCTAACAGTGGAACCTTATGATGATCATGTTGCAGTTCTCATTTGGTCGCGGGCACACAGCGAGGTGATTGGACAAAGTCTCAACGATGCGCTGGAGGAATTTCTAGCTGCCGAGCCTAACTCCGACATCTCTGAGGTGGAAATGCTGACACGTCGCGAGCTGGTGAGCGAGCACTGTTTCCAGATGAATAGTACGCCCATCCTGGGAACTTCGCTGACGCCCTACAACCTGAGCAGTGGCGGCTTCTATGCAGGCAGTCGCGATTGGGAGCAGCTTCGCGAAGATTTAGCAGATTCTCCTGAGTTTGAACAGCTCGACAACTGGTTTCTGACCAAGGCAAAGATTCAGGCCGCCGTGCGCAAATCCGTGCGGGAAAAGGACTTGGAGCAACTTCTTCGTCGGCGTGAACTCGTGGGGCGAACATACAAACGCTGCATCGATACTAGTAGACTTAGTCCTGGAATGCAAGTTGCTGTGCGACGTATCGATGGAAAGCTGCGCAGATACCTCGATGGAGAGGTCATCACCGTCTACGAGGACGGAGCAGATGTTCGGGTAGGACACGGTGTAACAAAGTACGCCACGAAGGACATCGCGCTGCACACCGAGGATCCATGGGGATTGGCTTTGGAGGCGTATGTGGAAGGCGAGGTGAGTGATGAACTTGCCCATCGACTTTCGCATGCCTTTGAGGACGAGGATGTGCCTCTTTTCGTGGATCCAGTCACCAGTGTTCAAGGAGGGCGCAGCACGGCATTGAGCTCTGCGCTCGGTGGACAAAACAGGGGTCACGAGTGTCGCATTTGTGGCCAAATCTGCACCAGTGCACATCGTCTACAACAACATATGGCACTCAGACACGGCGACGGAGCCGCGCATTGCGAAGACATCGAAGTAGAGGAGCGACCAACGCTTCCAGTTCAGTACCGCACGGGCACCCGCATGGATATCGATTTTGAGGACAGCGATGAGGAAGATGACGAAGAGGAAGAACACGACGAGTATTCTTCTCCTCCGGCGTCGACAAATCAGAGTAGTTCCTCTTCTTCGAGCAACGGAGGGCAAGGTGGACCGGTTAGCTGGGGAAGCGGCACCGGTGCGGGAGGCAGTGGTCCATCGTCTGGACGGGTAAGTGGGTCTTCTTCGAAGTCGGAGTCTGCAGCAGGTGAAGATCGCTGGACAGAAAATGCAGAATTTTTGGTTAGATGGCACGTGGCGCCCCGGACAAGGAAGTTCGTGCCAACCGTCAAGGAGCTTCCGAACTTCAATCACAAGCTGTTGACGGGGGAAAGACAAATGCATGTGCGGTTCCTGGACAGTCCAGTGGTGGAAGAAGTAGCCGTCGACAACTGGAAGAAAGGGAAGACGTCAAAGCGGCGGGGAAACTTAGATGGGGTTCGCCGGTTCGTCGGGCGCACCATGTTTAGGAAAAAGCCCAGCATGTTTCAGAAACAAATCCTGGACATGGCCGCATACAGGAAGGATTCCTCATCATCAGCGGAGCGGCAGACAGTCTTCGAGAATGGCGAGGAGTTTGACCAAACTCGCGACTGGATGAAAATGTTCAGTGATGTGGAGGAAGAATCGAACAATCTCATTGATGAGGAATTGGAGAGAGCACAACAGCGAAGCACGCAGCGCGCCCAGTCGTCCTACGGTCCAGTCCGACAGCAGCGGAGCAAAAATTTGCGCACCGCCCAGGCTAGCGTATATCTCACTGCGCAACAGCCTGCTGTAGGGCCGAATGCCATTAACCTGGGACCCGAAGAGCTGCTCATCAAGGACGGAAAGGTGCATCAAGTCCTGCGCGAGAAGTTGCGGCACTGCGTCTCAACGATGGAGCTAAAAGCAGAGGGCGGTCATCTGTTCCTCAATCCTACATCTTCGGAAGCCCTCGCAACGGTACGCCGAGCCTACGACTTCTCGTGTATGCCACAAGTTACTGAGAAGCTGGGCACCAAAACGCGACACCACGGCCGCATCATCAACAGTGACGGCCTGTGCCCGCTGTTCAGTCAGGTTTTAAATGGACGACCAGTTGAGCATCTTCTGAACGCCAAAGACAATCGCGATGTGGACTACGTCGTCACCGCCGTGGAAATTCAAAAGAACAAGTTGTACTCCCCGTCGCAGTATACCGGGAACAGCACCATCTTGCGCTGGGGCACGAATCTTGCTCCCGAGTTTGTGGAGGAGGACTCTTCGACATGGTCCACCTGCGACGACTGCTGGGTGGCGCGCATCTTCTTTGAGGTGACCAGCGACGCACAGGAAAAACTACAACTCTACACAGAAGGAGTCAAGTCTTCCTCCATCGAGGTGGATGAAGCTACTGCCGAGCGGCTGGGATTCCAATCGTACTATGTTCCGTCAGTGCGAGCAGAGGTGAAGGCGGTGGTGGGACATGGCATTTTTGGAAGAACCGCGAAACGAAAGGACATTTCTGCGAAAAATGTCATGACCAGTCGGTTAGTAGTTGTCGTGAAGGTCGACTTGGGCACCGGTCTCGTGAGCCGAATCAAGAGCCGGTGGGTGAGCAGGGGATTCGAGGACAAACGTTTTTCCAAGAAGGGCCCCGGTTTAAACTGCAGGAGCTACACCATGAGCGACACCAGCTACTTGTTCCTGATGCAGTACTGTCAAGCCATGCGGTCGAATGTGTGGCGCGGCGACGTGAAAGAAGCACTTTTGAAGGGAATGAAGTTTGTGGAGTCGTATGGCGAGGAATACCACGCTGATCCATTCAGTGAACTGTGGATGACGGTCCCCAAGGTGATTCAACAAATGAAGGAAGAATTTGGGTTGGACGAGGTGGTGGAGTTGTTGGCGTCGATATATGGGTGCAAGGATGCCCCATTAAATTGGCAGCGAACGTTTCATCGCGCGCTGAAGGTTTTGCAGTTTCGGCAGAGTCTGATCGATCCCTGTCTTTGGGTGGTCTATGCCACGCCGCGGGAGAAGAAGGTGATCCAGGAAGGAAAAGTGGATGAGTATTTTTGGGAACAGATCAAGTTGATTGACGCCCAGAAAGCGGGCGAATTGGAGGCGTGCGCCGAGATCATCTGCGGTGGGGAACAGGAAGTGAAGAATGACTTTCCGTACAATCACAATGACGACGGTCTGCTGAATCCGCAGTCCAGCAAACTTACCGAGGCCCTGACGATGCACTTTCAGGACGGTGGAAGCATTTTAGGAGCTATGGGCAGTCACGTCGACGACACGGTAAGCGGGGGACACAAACTCTTCATGCTCCGGCTCTACGCGCTGTTCAAGAAGTTTCCGTTGGGGAGTTGGACAAAATTATCTCCTGGCACACGTGACAACTTCATCGGCCGTGAGAATCACTGCATGCCCGCCGTGATCGAGCAGCACCAACTAAACACGACAATCAAGCAGCACGCCGAGGAGCTCGAGCGGCTGGACATTCAGGTGGACGACTTCGTGGAAAAGGTAGACGAGGAGGAGTTGGTGCGAGTGGAGAAGAAATTCGGCATCACACGTGACCAAGCATCTACGAGTTATCCACAGGCACCCACTGTTCCTTTCACGGCGCAGCAGCTGTTTGATGGGTGCGACATGGAGGAGGAGATGGTGTTTGTCGTGTCGCAACAAAGCTACGCGAATAAGCTGAAGCCGGTGGACCGCAACGAGGTGGAAAAGTTCATCGTGGAAAGAAACAGAGCCAAATCTAAGTGGCAACGCAAGAATGTGAGCAATCCATTCAGGGGAAGGATTGGCGAACTTATCTGGTTGACAAAAACCAATGCGGTTATTGCGGAAAGCGTGAGCGAGATGGCAGGACAGCTGATTGCAGCAGAACAGACTGCAGATTGGGACTCCGTGCAATTTTTCGTGAACGACCTCAACGGCCTGATCTACCTCGCACAAGCTTCGGAGGCCAGCTGCCGGCGAATTCGACGTCTTGGTGGTCTTCGTGAACACAAAATGTTCGGGTGCGGCGACGCCTCAAAAGACCGGGTCGGAGGAACTACCAACCTCGCGGGGCCCGCCACACTAAGGCTCAGCACGATGGGACAGTTTTCTAAATTGCCCAAGCGAGTATTCAATAGTTCTACGGGGATAGAGACTTTGGCTGCTCGCATGGTCAATGCCGAGCTGCTATATGCGATGCAGGTAGCGCTCGACCTCCAGTTGGTGGAACTAGGTACTGGTCTCCTACAGCTGGTAGATAACAAGAACATATGTGCTGAACCACGGGAGAAGAATCTTCGCTTAGATTTCTTCGCCTTGCAACAACTCCGCGAGGAGGGCATTCTCCAAATATCGCACATTCCGGGCGCACTGAATTGGACGGACCCCTTGACGAAGCAGGTGAAGGACGTGCTGCCAGTGCTGATCTACTTCGCAACGGTGTGGGGGGTGTGCGACATGCGCGTGGCAAACGTGATTCAGAAATTCGTGAACAAGAAGAAGGAGTCAGAAACTAAAGCGGAAGAAGAGGAGGTGGAGTTGGTGGATTTTGGAGTAGTAAAAGAGGAAAAGAAGCACGAGGTGGGAGACGGGTTTGCGTTCGTGTCGCAGCAGAAGAGCATTCAACACTCTGCCGCACGACGTGAAGATTGCTGGGAGGAAACAGATACTGAACTAATTCGTCATCATTTCAAGCCACGGAAGGCGCGGTTTACGCCAGTCATGAAGCCGATTACTTCCGAGCAAGCAGAAGAACATCTCGACTCAACGCGGACTACAACATACTGCTTCGTCGACGAACCAGAAAAAGAGCAAGTGTTGGTGGAAAATTGGAGGGAAAAGACGATTCCGGATCGGCAGCAGGGTAGAATTGCTGGCGAACGGATGTGGGTGGGGAAAACAGTGTTTGTGAAAAATTCGAGCTCAACAACGGCTTCGCTGTCAGAACGACTGCTGAACTTGTCGCTTGCAGCGAAATACAAATCGAGAAAAACAGTTTCCGGACCTGCGCTTGCTGTACTACCTGAAACAGCAACATGCACAGAAGCAGAAGCGGATGATCATCTTCCGGCGCCCGAGCGTGCTTTCGGGCCCAGTGAACAGCAAGAACGACTTGAGAAAGAATGTTGGGAAGAAAATGAACTAACCTGGGAATACAACCATGGGGAAGGGAAGCTTTCACAACCATTTGTACCAGTTTTGAAACGAAATCAACCTCGTGAAGGAGGACCACCTGCTATCGATATTGGCGCGCGGCGAGAAACGGTGTACCGGGACCAGAATGGGAACAGGAAGGTGTATGTGGATTACTGGAAGGGGAACCGGAAGGGTGTGGGAATCTGGCCGGAAGGGTTGTTTGGGGTGCCATCGAAGTGTACAATTTTGCGGACGATCTTCCAGAAGACCGTGAGGAAACCTACCGATAGTAACTAGTCTACAAAAGAAATATATCGGTATCAAAATCCTATACGCATTAC
>RXOD01006265.1:0-10817 GCA_005223375.1 Amoebophrya sp. AT5.2
CGATTTCGAATGCGAACCAGCATCCTGCTGTAGTTCCTTCGCCGTCGAAGAAGATGTGGCTGCAGATGCAGTAGTCGCGCTCAACATCACGCAGCTGGGATTTACAAGCTCGGTCTTCAATTTCAGGAGCTTCGGGTCGTCCTTGGCGACCTTCACGATTCCACCGCAGGTCACACTGTGCTCGCAGCGGACGTAGTAGAAGTTACTCTCGACGTTCTTCTCCTCGACGTGGACAGCAAAGTCGGAACTGACGCCGACGTTGGCGCTGGCGCTCCTCTTCCGCCCTTTCACCTCCACGACGTCGAGAGCTGCTGCACCTCCTCTTTCTTTCCCTTTGCTCTTAGAAACCTTCTTCATGGCCGGCTTGCTATAGTTCCCACGCCGCTTCTTGGTCGGGGGCTCTTCACCGGGCGCACCCCCGCCGGTGGCGGCGGATAAATGTGCGTTCTTTTCGACCACGACGAATGTAGATGCGTGGTCGTCCTCGTGATCTTCTACACCCAGAGCGTCCGCCTGCGATTTGAGGTCATGGACCATCTTCCGCGCCATCCTCTTCATCTTGGCTGCGGCGGGTTGAGCAGGCTCCACGATCTTCGGTGCTGCGAGCTCATCAAGCTCAAGGTCATTATCGACTTGGACTTGCAGCTTCACCGATTTGGAGTTGTTCTTTTTCCCTTCCACGTCGTCCTGCTTGTCGTGGCCGTCCCCGCCGCCGCCGGGGCCGGCTAGCACCACCGCTTCACCGAAGAGAACGACGTTCGTGTTTCCACCCCCGATACTCGACTTCTTCTGCAGATGCAGGGTCTTCAAGCTGGCCATGTTGTGCTCGACTCCCTCCGCGCTGCCGCCGCCCCTGCCGCAGACCATGGAGGTGCTCGCCGTTGTTGAGAAAAATCCACCCGCTGCAGTCGACGTCAACCCAAATCCCGTGGAGAGCTGCTGGTCCTCTTGTCCGAGGACCCCGTCCCCGTCGGTCTTCATTATTTGTATTTCCACCCCGCACCCGCTCGTCGTCGCCCTCGTGCCCCGATAGTCGTGATCTTGTTGCTCTGCCTGCTGCTCCTGGATCATCTTGTGGCTTTTCGGGGCGCTCGGGAAGTAGGAGAGCGACTGCTCCTTGCTGTTGCTCTTACTCTCGTGGTCCTGGTCCTTCTCTTCGGCGGGGTTGGCCTTCTTGGTCTTGCTGGCTTTATTCGACGCGTTCGGCTTTCCCACTTGCTGTTTGAGGACAGCCACATTGTTTTTCGATGTCTTCGCAACCGCAGCCGCTGCCATTGAGCTTGTCGAAGAGCTCTTGTTCTTTCCCTTACCCTTGCAGCGTTTGTACCTTGTTTTTTAATTTCGTTTTGTTTTTCCGTGGTGAATCATCTTCCGATAATCTTGGCGCGATGCAGAGTGCCTTCAAGTCCTCGTCAACAGAAGGAACTACAGCACCAGACGCCGGCGCTACTGCAAAGTTTAGTTTATCAATTCTCATGATGGAACAGTACTGCTCGTCCGCACTGTGGTCTTCACCACCCCCCTCGGTATCGACCGCTTTCGTTTTGTAGCGCGATGAACCCCTTTCGCAGCCTGCTTTCCTTACAAGCTTCTTCGCGGCCGCCGGCATTTTGTTTGAAATTTAGATGATTCGGCGGTGATAGAAGTGGAATTCGTTGAACTTGTCGAAGACTGGTAGTACGACTCTGTGTCTGTGTCGTACAGTTACACACAAAACACACAAATACGGGCTACTGCATTCGGCCGGCATGATCAGGAGTTGTAGCTCTCCTGCATCTCCATCTTGTTCATCAAAGTCGGATCTCCGCTCGCGGCCTCACAACTCGCGCTGGTCGACAACGATCTCTCCTTCACAATCATCGAAGTCGAACTGGTACGGCCACGAGAACGACGACGAGCGAGAGAGAAGCGCGTACTCGTAGATGCATCTACCATCGGGAAGGGGAACAAACGACTTTATAGATTTTTACATCAAGCAACGAATCAATCATCCGGTGTCGTGGGCGCTTTTCTTTGCGTCGAACGATCGACTCAATGACGGCGCAGCGTCCCCTCAGACACGTCTCCTCCGATCAATAAGGCAAATCGAAGTCCAAATGTAAAGGCGGTTTTTGCTAGCCTAATTTTTCGCAGTCTGCTCCCTCATCTTCTCTTCCTCCCCACGTGACTGCGTGCCACTTTGGGTACTGCCTCTTCCACAGGTCCATGCATATGGTGTCGTTTTGTTTTATTCTGTCTCCGAAGACGCACTTCATGTAGCCGTGCGTTCCCAGCGACTCCTTGATGTTTCCGCGGAGACCCTGCTTGGTCCGCAGCTCCACGGGGCGGAACCACCGGATATCGTCGGGCTTGAAGAACATGTGCCGCACCACTGCCTTGTTCTTGTGCACACGGAACGGGTACCCGGTCAACACGCACCGCTTCACGATCACTTTCTTCGGGTTCGCGTCGATCACCTCGCCCCAGGCCAACATCGACTTCCGCCCCGCCTCCGTCCACGCCGCCACGGATGAGGAATTCTTCATCAGTTGTTTGTTTGCCCCCACAGCTGGACCTTGATGTTCATCAACGTGCTCCTGCTCATCCATCTCAACGTCCATTGCATTGCCGCCCCCCGCGATGCTTTCCGCGGATGCAGTTGGAGACGAGCCCTCGACCACGCCGCCACCTGCGTTCGAGCACACGCGGTCGATTTCGCCCGCTTCTTTTTCGAACATCAACAGCGTGCAAGGGCTGAATAAGATCGGCGCGTACACGCTGGCGACGCAGCTGCTCCCCCCGTGGCAGTACCTCAGGTACAAGTGCTTGTCCTTCTCCGCGCAGCTCTTTTTCGGCAGCTGCGAGAAGATGGGGCGCGCGAGGAAGCGCCGAAAGCCGCAGTGGAACTCGAGCTCGGTCTTGGATTTGATCGACCGGTCCAGCGTTTTCCCGGGGGTGAGAGAGTCGGTGCCGGCGGTGGCGCGGTGAATCTGAAAGTGCATCACGGAGACTTGGTGCTCGTGGGGGAACAGGGTCGAAAGAATCACGGGGCCCTGCACGGTAAGCGGAGTCGTCGCGGACGCGGATGTAGTTGCTCCGGGTACTAGTGTGTTCTTTCCCAGATCGGAGGGTGGTTGCGTTTGTGCTTGGAGCGTGATTTTGTTCAGATTCTGCAGCTTCTGCAGCTGCGCACCACTCACATTACCAATCGTCACGGCGACGAAGAGCTGCGGCTCCTTGTTTCGATGCAGGTTCTTGTTGCTCCCGTGCTGCTGCATCGAGTCGTCCTCGTCTCGCCCAGCGTCAAGACCCGCGAGAGTCCGCGCCGCCGCAGTCGCGTCCTCGAGAAACACCTGCTTCGCGGCATTGCAGCACGACTTGAAGCCATCGAACTCCCAGATCCGGGAGTATTCCAACGGCAAGTCCTCGTACCGGTCCCACGGGGAAGTCTTTAAAGACCGCAATCCCCGATACTTCTGGAACCTGGTGAATCGATTGAGTGCGGGTGCTGGGGGGGAAGTGGATGCCAATCACCGATTCGACAACAGTAAATGGCACTTCAGTTGCAACATTAAAGCGATATTAGTCAAACATCAATATCAAATTCAAAACTCGTATTGCAATGTATGAATTACCTGACTTTCGCCTCCGCTGGCGGTAGTGGCGTGTCGACTTCGTCCGGAAAGTCGAGGTCCTCCTGAGCCCGTTCCTCAAACTCGAAAGAGCTCTTCGTGGGACACTCCTCGGCGTTTCGAAACAGCTCCTCGTTCAAATCCGAGAAAGAGAAATCGCTGTCGCTGTCGGCGTCCCGCTGTCGTGCGAGGGACGAGGCGCCAATGTTGGGAACGCTGCCGGGCGCCGCGTCCGGAATGGCACTGTCGTCCATCATGGCATCTGTCCGTCGATTTATGGTTGAGTTGATTCTTCGCGCTCTGACGGGATTAGATTTCTATCCCGGCGGTGCTGATGCCTAGGCCAGACATCGGCGCCCCCTCTAGCAGTATCCTAAAGGTCGGCCGTCGCAAAAGTAAGAAAACTATGTATATTGAACAGAAAAATAGGTGCACTTGCATCCGCATCGCGTACCCGTACGGGTACGCGTTTGGTAGAAAACGTACTTACCAGCATCCTCGCCAGCGCCGCCCGGCGGACGGAAGACTGCTGCTCCACTCATGGCCGAGTCGTCTCCAATGTGCTGTTCATTTGCGGATGGGTCGTACGGCTGGAGTCGGTCGAGTTTACCCTCCGAGGAAAACGTCGGCCGCATTTTAGGTGCCCCCTCCTCATCTTCGGTATTCTGTGGCGCTCCTGCGATGCTGTTTCCGCCGCAACATAGCTCCACCACTGGGAAGTCTCCCACTCCGGTCAAATGCACCAGATTCCTCGCGCCCATCCCCGCCCCGCGCAAGTATCCAGACAGCCTCACGCGGTGCAGGAGCTGCTGCGGATTCGCATTCGGATTCTCTTCACCAGCAGTTTTCAGTATCTGCTCGCTACTTACCACCTCCGCCTTTTCCACGAGCAGATAGCCCCGATCCTTTCGGAAGCCCACCTCCCGCGCTCCCGCACCACCCGCCGCGCTTGTCACCAGATTCAAGTTCGCGAGGTGCCGCAGAAAGGTCGTCGTCTCGCTTTCGCTACCGACCTCGAAAAATTTCTCGCCGTTCGGAAACTCGGACTCGAAGAACCGTTGCGTAAGCTTCGATATCGCGGCTTTCTGCTTCTTCGACAGCGATTGCACTTGTTTCAAAAGGGCAGCACTTGCAGTTTGCTGGGGCTCTAGTGGGCACGAGGACGCAGTGGAACCGGAACTGCTCGAGCTCGTCGCGGTCCTAGAGGCTTGCACTTCTATTTTTGTGTCACAACTTTGACTCTCAATCGCCTCCGCCGCAAAGAACTGCTCGACGAGAGACTTGTAATTCCCCTCCCCGTCGTCCAGTCCCTGGATGGCCCCCACGACCAGGGGTATACCCTGGGACTTGAGGCACGACAAGGTCTCGTAGCCGAGGTCGTCGAAGGGCCGCGATTCGAGTGACCCCTGCGGACCCGTACACAGCACGAGCACGTCAGCCACCTTGGCGGCGTCGAGGACCTGAAACTTGTCGCGCGTGGGCACGTCCAGCAGCGTCATGCGCTGGGAACCTGTCGTGGTTTGCCGGGAGAACGAGAAAACATCATACTTTGCGTGCTACAACGGTACAACTGACTCAACGTACGTGCTGGAGCCACGATCTCGAATAGCCTTACTTAGTCCTGGGATGATACTCCTATGTATATTTTATGCAATATTCGCTGCACGGCAGCGGTATGGTCTACTCCGCATCTAAGAAAGTTAGTAGGTACTTTTCGCTCCTCCGCTGGTCGTGTGTGCCCAGGGCGGCAGGTTGACGGTGACGGGCGTCGCGGGCAGGTAGTCGGGGTAGTTCGCGCACCCGAGGCGTTGGAGGCATTTTTGCTTCAGCAAGAATGGGTTCGCGCTGTCGTGCAGCGCTACGAATGCGACCAGCTTCGGCGGCGCAGCTACCCCTTGTTGCGTCGTCGTGCTGGAGGTCCCGCTGTTCGTGTTTTTGGTGGCGCTTCCCGTCGTCTTCAAGTGCGCGTGCTGCGGCTGGTTGGGTCCCGCACCCTTCTTCTTGTTGTGGGCCTTCTTCACATTGCTCTGGCCCGACCGATGGTGGTGCGCCCTGCCCCGCGAAGGCGGCATGTTTCTTTATGTGCTGTGGGGGTGCAGTGGATCGATGAAGGTATGATGTATGTTCCCTCGATCGTGATAGAGGATGCCCAGAAGACTTAAGTAAGAGTAACCGATTCTCTGTGTCTGATGTCTTCTACGTAGCTCTAGGTCTAGCGAGGCCGCGGGCGACGAGGATTAAGTACTACAACGACTGTACTGACTGTGACAACAGATACGTATGCATATCGTTATCTACTTCGCTGGTCTTCATTGCCACACCATGCCCGAACGTGGGAACTGCAACTTCTGCAAAAACTAAAAGTTCATAATTTACTTTTATTAGAACGAAGATCAAGATTGCCAAATTGGCTGCCTGCTCATGAACGTGTTCATTCCGCGTGGATCGTGCATTCTGGGTGGATCTCTGCAGATCACGTACTGCGGGTGGATCTCTGCAGATCACGCACTGCGGGTGAATTTCCTCGTACCGACGGGATCACGTTCACGAAGATGTTTGCAGATGATCACGAAGACGTTTGCAGATGAAGATAACCGGCTACCGGGTACTTGGACTAGCGAACATGGAGCCTCCACGAGAAACAGTGAGGCACCCATTTTTGTCGAGGCTGAATCAGGACTTCATTTTCAGCATAAGCTAGGTCGCACCTGCTGCACCAGCACCAGCTGCAGCTCCAGGTCGTACTACTTCAGAAAAGTGGCCGCTCTATCTCAATCTTGATCTTAGGACTTACTGTAGTTCAGTCCCCACCGAGAAAATCAATGAGATCGTAGATATTGTCAATCAATTTGATCAGTGTCATTTGATATTGTTGATATTCTTGTTGTTCTTGTTGTTCCATTCGTCGAGCTTCAAGAGGACTTCAAGTTGTCGCGCATGCAAAGGCATCACAGCCACGACGAAGTCGAAGCAAGTGGGTCCTGCTCACGAACATCTACAACTTCGTCAGATCGTTTAGTACTAGAGTAAGAGTTAGACTCCCTCTTCGGCTTTGACGATGTCGTGCACTTTGCGTCTCTTTACGTTGATCCGTTCCCGCATCGCGGACAGCGCCCCGCCCGATTTTCCATCAGCTTCCTGCTCCTCGAAGAATTCCTCTTTCTTTGCTGCATGATGGCCGCCCTTCTTTACCCGCCCGCGGTGTTGCTCGCGGCCGCCGAAGTGGTTTCCGTTGGCCCCACCGGCACCGCCAATCGCACCTCCAGAAACCTGCCCGCCGCTCCCAGACTGTCCGCGAAGGCGATACCTGGGGAGCGCGATATTAAATGGAAAAATCAATCATAGTTTCAGTTTGATGTAGCAGCTTCAGCAATGATGTTTCATGTCAAGTTGTACGATAAAACCACAGAGCGAATGCGAACCCCACGACGAGAATGACCCGAAAACGCAGCCATTGCGGCTCAACATCCTCATGCATGCGTTTCGACTTCATCTTCCATCAATCTACGTACGCATCTTCGAACAAGATTCTGATTCTTTGGGTTTGGACCCACACCTCCCATAGATAAAAAAAAATACGAAAGACGAAAGAATAAGAAGATACCTGCTTTCGTCCACGGCTCCGTCGATCTGGAAGTTGTGCACGCTGCCGCCGACGGAGGCCATGAGAGACATGTTGTCGTCGAGCGACGTGAGCCGGCCACCGCCGCCGAACAGCATGCCCCCACCGCCGATGCCGCTCGCGTCCTTTCTATTTAGCACGGAGGTGTCGTCGTGCTTGCTGAATTGCTCTATCGGGATCGTGGGGAGCTCCACCGTCTGCAGCACCGACATCAAATAGTCCACGTCCGGAGCAGAACCCTTCAGAACCTGGGAGTTGTATTATTGTTTGAACTTTACTTTTGGTTTTGTTTGCAAGACTTAGCGATAGGACGACTACTTCCTCTGCTGCCTCGAAATATAAACCAAAAAATTCGCGTGGTCATCTGGTGCTGTATCTAAACCTGCTCTAGTAACTATTTCGGCTCTAGTAGCCGCACGGTGGAGTGAATACGATCTGAGAAAAGCCGACGGCCAATCTAAAGCTATTTCTTATTCTTTATACTTTCTGTCCTGGCAGCATTTGTTGCAGGTCCAGCAGCACCTTTGGCAGGATGTTGGTCACTGTGTTTCCTCCGTTATTGTTCCCCAACCCGTTCATTGCGTTTATTCCGATTCCCGAAGCGGAAGTGTCGGCGGATTTGCCGTACACTGCGTTTACGGGGTTGAATGTGTTCATTCTCGCGGTGTCCGGCCGGATCACCGCTGCCTTGCGCGCGTGCAGCCCCGAGAACATGTTTCCCCCGCCCGCGCCCCCGCTGTTCGCAGCGCCGGTGCTCCCGAAGCCGTGCGTTGCCTTCCCATTGCCGTTGCCGCCCTCCTTCATCTCCTTCTCGGCCTGGGCCTTTTGCTGCTGGTTGTACACGAAGTGCGCGCCCTTTCGCATCGACTTGTTGAAAAAAAACACGTCCTCCTGCTGTTCCCCGCCGTCTGCCGCGTCGTTATTCCGGTGATTTCTGCCACGGTGTCCGCCTCTGCCCCCAGTTGGCATGCGAGACTGACCGTGGTGACCCTGCTCGCCACTGCCCTCCATGCCGGGCATGTCCAGATCGTCGATTAAGTTCTCGGTACCCATCACGTCGTCGTCGCTGTCGCCGTCGAACTGTGCCGCCATGCGCTGCTTCACCATCAGCGCAACTTCGTCCTCATTCTTCGCCCCTCCTGCTTCGTTCTCGGTCTCCCCTTCCCCGAGGAGGTTGCCGGATAAAAGCACGTCGGGATCCTCCTCCGTCGCTCCTGCCCCGCCAGCGGGGTCGTTCGTTGTGCCATCCTCGCCTTCGCCTTCGCCTTGATCACCACCAGTCGCATTTGAGGAAGAGGTGTTTTTCGCCTGTTTCTTCGCCTGGGCGCCGGAGGGGTTGACAGACGAAGCCTTGGAATTGGTGCCGTGGTACTTAGTGCCATGCTCCTTGTCGGCACTACCAGAGCGCTGCCGCTCCTGCTGCCGAGCCTGCTTCTCAGCCTGCTCCATCCGCTTCAGCGATTTCGCAGCACTAGGATTCAGCCGATTCGTGGCCGGGGCAAGGTGCTGGAACTTGAACCTATGCATAGATTTCCAATGAGAATTTTCGCACTTAAGAACTGTTTCTTTATTGAGTATTCTAGTTCATCTTCAGCGTGGCCCACCTCCACAAGCGAAAAATTAAGGAAGTGGAAGAACGTATAGTAGTAGTACCTCGCAATCGCCTCTTGAAAGGGGAGCACCGCGGAGCAGCTGAGGAAGCTGGAGTTTCCGGGCTGAAGGGTTGATGACAGCAGGTTGGCCCGGAGGAATCCGGGTTTGTTGTAGTCGTAGTCGAGGTGATAGGTCTTCTCCCCGACTTTGTCGCTGTGGAAATTGGGGTCCTTCATGCCCTCGAAACGGGCAATCGTCCCCCCCGGTTGGTCCCTACCGCTTTTCCCCTTGCCCTTCCCCTTACGCGGCTGCTGCCACGGGGCGGGCTCCTCGTCTGTGTTGAATCATCGGGTGTGGATTTTTTATTTCTAGCTTCTGCTAGCTCCTGCATAGTTGGCACTGCAACGTACTGATTCTTCTACTTTCCGTAGTAGTCGATATTAGCTTTTAGCGCACCGCGTCCACGACCAGAGACACCTACTAACGCACTTCTGTCTGTACGTACGTACCTGTAGAAAGATGAACATGAAGTCGCAAAAATAAATATATAATATTATCTTCCGGACGACCTTGTCCTTCTTCGCTGGGTAGGACCCCTAGCATGGTAGTGAGAGTATCGTTGAGGAACGCCGCGACGCTGGCCGACTCATCCTCGATGTGGTGGCGGCCGGACTTAGGGTTGCGAGCAGCCTGCCATGGTAATTCGAAGAGGTGCTTGTGCAAGTCGCTGTCGACCGAGATCATGCCAATTTCGGGCACGGATTCGAGCAGAAACCGGTTTTTCACCCCGAGCACCTTCCCCACCGTCTCCTCCCCATAGTTCTGTTCGAGCTTCAGGAGATTTATGACCGGAACAGCGATGGTAAGTGGCCAACTGGTGATATATAGGACGAGGACCCGAAAACAGGGCAAACGAGGGCGCTTACGGTTGCGATTCTTGCTTGTCAGCTCCTACAGCTAGGGTGCAAAAGTGTGGGTGTGCCAGTCTTGCTCGTGTCAGCCGCGAGACGCCGACTGTGTTCCTAGTACTGCAGCGCTCTGGCTCTGCTTTACCTTAGGACCACCAAAAAGGGACCCCGGAGAGCCTCCCAAAATTTCACTTACCACTTTAGGTTTAGCCACAGCCACTTACCATCGCTGGTCCCGACATAAGCTTTTCGAAGAGA
The DNA here is from genome assembly GCA_005223375.1 of Amoebophrya sp. AT5.2. Taxonomy (NCBI): domain Eukaryota; class Dinophyceae; order Syndiniales; family Amoebophryaceae; genus Amoebophrya; species Amoebophrya sp. AT5.2. Next base: position 9,993 of record RXOD01006265.1, read on the forward strand.
AACTTGAAGCCCGTCTGAAGCTTCTGCTTCTCCTTGATCACGCGCTGGTCCTTGGTGTGGCTCTTGCTGTCGGCCCGAGAATGGAGTTCGCGGAGAAGGTGGTAGGACTTCTGAATGGCGAGAGTGAGCTCGTCGCGGGCAGCGGGAAGGTCGTTCACGGAAACAAGAAAGTTCACAAAAGAAGCAACCAGAGAAGGCTCCCAAGAATCCGCAGTGCGGAAACGGTCGAGACCTGATCGATTGTCGCGATTACGATTTTGAACCTAGTACTAGTATGTTGGTCGTACGATGGATACCGCGGCGCTAGTCAGGTGCTGCACAAGTGGACGCACTTCTCGGTCGTAATTGAAGAACAAGCATAACAAAATCTTCGGAACATCAAAGTGGCGAAGACGCGCGGTACCGATTTTGTAGATTTGTGCGCAGCGTTCTTTTTCTCCGAAGCTGTGGTACTCGACCAGTGCCTGGCTTGCGTACACTTCCCACGTCATCTTTGCGTGGTTTTCTACCAGCACCTTTTTCAAAAAGTATTCGCGCCACGTGTTCGCGCCCCCCTGCCGGCGGATGAAGCTCAGAAAGTGAATGATCGCCAGCGCGTACTGCTCGCCGTCGAACTCCTTCACGCACTGCTCGTACAAGGAAAAGACCAGCTTGTACTTCTTCGCGCGCTCCTCGGCCAAGTCGTGCTTGCTCAGCTTCCGCCGCCTCGGCCTACCCGCACCGATGGGGGAGGACGTCGGTGCGTTTACTCCTGCGGAGGTTGCCGCAGCTGCTCCAGTACCGGTCGTCGTGCCCCCTCCGACTTCTACATCGGCCATCGCGCCG
>RXOD01006266.1:0-10817 GCA_005223375.1 Amoebophrya sp. AT5.2
CCTCAACACGACGTCGACCCCCCACTGCGGGACTCACTCAGGCAGATCGCCCCGCCTCCTCTGTATGTCCGCTTGCAGTCTCTCTGGCACAGAAAATCCGCGTTTCCCGTTTCGAATTCTTGCCTGTGATGTGGTGATTTTCTTTTTTTCAATTGCAGCAAGAAGAGAAGCAAAGAAAGCACTTCCTTGATGTGTCCTCTGCGTGTTCGATCGAGATCGTAATGAATTCATCATACGGATCTTAATGAATTGAAAGAGAAAGTCATGAAGAACAAGAAGCTAGAAAGCTACTTATACAAAAGTGTAAAAGTTTGTACGAATCCTGCTTGCAGCCATCCGAGGCGCAAGCCGGCACCATGCCTCTGGCGTAGCAGCCCGTGGGATCCTTCATGCTGCTCCGGTCGCGGCGCCGCGGCCGGTCAGGCTGGAAGCAGTGCGGCACGTCTCCGGTCTTGTACCTTCCTCCGGATGCGCACGATTTCAAGCAGGTCGCGTCGAAGCCGAGCCTCGCAAAATCGTGGGAATTCTGGCTGCAGCGACCAGCAGTGCAGGCAGGTTCCATCCCCGGGCCGCAATATGCCCAAGGGTCACCACTGAAGGCCACGGCGCGAGACAAAAACTTACGCTCGTCAACAGCCCCAGTGAGCCCTCCCTCCAACAGGAGCAACGAGATCGCCTTAGTCGCAGTCCGCAGCATGATGTTTCTGGTTGTGCTTGGTACGGAAACGCGAAAAACTGAACGAGGTCAGGAGAATAAAACGTCTGCGAGGAAAAGAAAAGCAAAAGTTATTTGAATTTTAGGAAAGTGCTTCGGTTGGGAACGAGATAGAACTGGAAGGGAATACCGATACCAAGAGGGGGCGCATTCTACGAAATCAACCGAGCAGATTCGATTGCGAATACCGACGGAGTCACTGAATTGTCTTTGTCTTCATTCCTAAACAAAGGGCCTGGGTCTTTTATTTGCGCGACCTCCCCGAAAGCGAAACCGAATCTCAATTATTACCGATGCCACCACCAGACGAAAATGAAATCGCGATGAGTGTGTACTTGCGGCCACGGGTGTACCACGACTTTTTTGTTGTAACACGGAACCGGAAGTCGAAGACCGAAAAGATTGATTCTGTTGCTATCGCACCTCAGCGACACGGAGCAGTTACCACTAGCATACTGCCTCGACGAAAGTGGACATTCTTTTTCCGGTGCTATCCCTATGTATGGGAATGCCATCGGGCTCGTCGGGCACCAGTGTGTATCTTTCGCTTTCCTCGACGTCTTCTGAAGTCATAGGTGAGCTTGTGATACTGGTAATTTGATGTTGATCGAAATGAATTTAAGTCAAAGTCTGCAACGGAGCAGGTCGAAATCAAGGCAGCGCCGCAGGCAGTTTCAGCTGTCTTTCATCTCTACTTGCTGCAGCTACAGGTACAGCTGCTCCCACCCTTTTTAGAGAGAGGCACGAGCACCTATGCATTGCAGTTGCATATTTGTAAATAATATGAAGCAGGGGCTTCTTATTTACAGTTGCATTTTGAGCCCATCGCGCCCGCGTTCCCTCCGCCGGGCCCGCTTCCCTGTGCGGTAAGCCCGATCCCTCCGCCCCCGCCGCCGCTCGACGCTGCGTTATTTACGGCCGCGCGGGCTTTGCGCATTTCCACCAAATTCGTCGCGGCGGAGAGAAACGCCATGTCCACGTTGGCGGCTGTTTTGGCCGACGTGCACATGAAGATGGCACCCATTTTCGACGCCTTCGCCATGCCCTCACTTTCGGGCACCTGGATCTGGTCCTTCAAGTCATGCTTGTTCCCCACAAGAATCTTCATCGTGTTCGGCCCGCAGTCGTGGTGCTGCTGGACCTGTGTTTTCGTTGTGGAGCAGGGTTACTTCTAGGGTTGTACTTTACTGTGTAGATACTACTACGCCGGTGTGGGCGCGGTGCGAGCTCAGCTGGTCGTGGTGGTCCTGGTCGTTCCTGCTGCATCTATAAAAGAGAAGTACCTGGTCCATCCACTGGTCGACGTGCTCGAACGAGGTTCGGTTCGTCGCGTCGTACACGAATAGGAATCCGTCGCTGTTGCGGTAGTAGTTCCCGGTTACCACCGAAAACCGCTCCTGTCCGGCGGTGTCCCACAACTGCAATTTCACCAGCTTCCCCTTCACCATCGTGACCACGGTTTTGAAGTCCACCCCGATCGTGCTCACGTGGAAATCGGCGTAGAAATCCTGCACGAATCGCGTGAGCAGACAGGATTTTCCGACGCCGCTGTCGCCCACCGTGACCAGCTTGAACTTGAAGTCCCCCTCATTAACACCCTCCTTGATGGCAAGCACATTCAGAAAAAAAAGCTTCTTCGAGATCTTCTCCTCGATAACCACCTCCCGGGCGTCCTTCTTGTCGCGGACGCCGCCAAATACGAGCAACTTGTCGTGCAAAGTGGCGGCGGCGTGGCCGCGAACGTTGGTCTGGCCCTCGTATAGCGGCCGCTTCCATCGCTTCTCCTGAAAACACAAATAGGACGACGACTACAATTCATCGTATCCAATAGATCGAAGCCGCAAAGCGTAGACGAGCAAGACATGCATCGGATCACGAAGAAAGAAAAAAGTGGTCAACACTCACTATTTAAACTCCAGAAACAATAGATACCTCCCAGTCGAGGATGTAGAGGTCCGTGAGCCCGGTTTCTGTTCGTCCGCCGAAGACGAAGGCGCGCGATCCAATTACGTCGAAGCTGTGGAACCTCCTCGGGAGAGGACTGGTGCCCTGCGTCACCACCTTCGACCACGCGAGCGTCGAGGCGTTCAAGCTATACAGCTGATTGTCCTCCAGCAAACCCCCAAAAACGATGAGCTGTGGGTGGGGATAACAAATTGCGTAGTGGTAATGACATTTGGCGGAAGCAGTCGCAGTGGCGTCTGTATCACGAGTGCTTCGACGTCCTGACAAACGAGCGTTGTACGTAAAAATCTCTGCTCACCTCGTTTCCCACACCGATGCTCTTGTGTCCGTATCGCGGCGTTGGGCTGGACCCGCTCGTGGCGGTTTCGCCCTTCCAGGACTTGGTTTGCAAATCGAAAAGCAGCACGTCATTCAGGGGCGTATGGGATTCTGCCGAGAGTCCCCCGAAGACCACCATGCTGTCGCCCACAACCGACGCGCTGTGGCAATACCTCGCGTGACTGGGCTCGGCGGCATACTTCGTCCAGATAAGCGTCTGCGTCTCCATGGTATACACGCAGCCACCTAAACGAATTGTACGTAGTTGTTTGGGTTTCGGGATCGGGTTGTCCGACGTCGGAGTCCTCTGACGTAGATGAAAATAGTAAAAAAGCAAACACAACAAGAAATTCAAATCTCATTCTGGCATCATACGTTGCTAGTACAAGACAGAGTCACGCGAGCAGCGCCGAATGAAGTTGACGTTTGTAGTTTGTAGAAGTACTGTCTCCTGCTCCTTTGGGCAGCCCAGTGCCTATTATGCTCAGGTTTTTTGCCACTGCCCCGTTTCCGGCAAGCAAGTCGTCGCCCTTCTCGGCGCTGCACATACCGCCAAAGCATATCAGGTGCTTGTTGTAGTGCTCCAGCGAGTGCCCGTATCGTGGTGCTGTGGAAAATCATTCAAAACAAAGCTACTAAGTTATGCATTCATAAATGGCATTTACCGTTAGCATCCGTAAACTATCACCCCGCACACGGAGATGAATCAGAATCATTAATCAGCTGCCACGTAATACGTAGAAGCATCGGAGTTGGAATGAACGAGAAAGTACATGGCTTTTGTCCCGAGGCCGGAAGTTCGCTCCATTTCATTTGTTCCAGCTCCAGCAGATAGACCTCGTCGAACGCCCTACTCGACGTGCAGCCCCCGTGCAGGTACCTGATCCGATCGGAGTTCTCTTTCTCGTTACGGAACAACCGAAAAACGCTGGATGTTGATACAATCACAAACATAGTCATACATTTTTTTTACATTATACCAGTTTTAGTACTAGACAACGAATGGAAACAAACGCCTCCTTACATTCTGGTCCCCACGGTGACCGCCTGTCCGAGGACGCGCTCCGGCGGGCATTCGCCATTCTGCTTCAGGTCGCACACCGACAGCACTAAATTCCGCACTGCGTGCTCCTGATCGGCGACGTCATCCATCATCTTGAATTTATGTGTGCGGAGCAGTCGCGATGCTTGCCGCGCAGCGTCACTGTCGACCTTCACGCGTTCCAATCGGTCGCTGCTGTTCGTGTTCCTCAAAGTCCAATTTTACCAACGGATTCCGGCGCTTGTCGTCCTCTCGCCCCCTGCTGCTCTCGCACCAGCTTTAACCGGCTGTCCGAAACGAGTGCCGGCGACGGCGATGCAAAAGCAAATGGAAGTCACATGCTAATGCTATCATGTAGCCGAGGCGGGGCGTAGTTGTAGAAAGGAACCAAGATCACAATGGGCGCACTGCGAATGCAATCCAGACCCAGCTCGATATCCGAAGTCGAATATCAGATGAAGACTGAGTCGCAAATCTTGATCTTCTGGTTCTGACAACGTCTACTACTACTTGGTCGTGTTGCTGTTGGTGCTGCTAGCCCCCGCGCTTACTGAACGATCGGGCGAGATAGCATCATGTCGGATACATAGTTATCATCTCATGAACAAGAGACGACGAAACAAAGCAAATAAATCAGTGCTGCTGGGCTGATCACGGCGCACTTCACGATCTCGGATTGGCTTCTAGTAGAAATCGTGCACGACCACGAAGATGATCGCGCGGCTTGGGTCCGGTCAGAACGACACTCACGGACACCGAAAGCGAAACAGAAAGAGTCAGTGTGCTCTTTCTTGCCCTTAGCTTAGCGAAGTACGCACATATGCTTGTTGAAACATCATGTGAGTTTCGTGAATCATGAAACTTCATCTGACACCAGCGCAGCAGTGCCAGCAGAGGTCGTCTTTTTTCGCTTTTCTCGTGTCGCGTGCGCGAAAATATTTTCCAAGTTGATGTGTTGTCCAAAAGAAGGAGTGCAGTCGTGGAGCAATGATTCTTGGAATACAACTTCCATACACAATGAGGAAGTCGGCCATGTAATGTCCGGGGCAGCTGCACCAGCGTGCGATACATGTGCATAAGCCGCCCACGGCAATCGCTAGTTTTCTGTACTATAAGGATAAGCCTGCTGCTGCTTGACCTTTGAAACGAAAGGATTTCCTGTTTGCTAGTGAAGTAAAAACGAGACTCTTGAGGAAACGGACGATGACGTCGAAAAGTGAGTCCTAGTCGTGCAACCGCTACGTGTACGGACGTATCTATACAACGAAAACGAATACGTTCTATCCTTGCTAGTAAAAAAAAAGCGTTGGCCTATTCAATCACCAGTCCCCGCCACCATTCATTCCTTCGGTCCTGCGGGCGCGCGGCACTGACCTTGGCGGCGTCGGGGGCCGATTCATTGTGACATTGTTGTCCCACGCTCGATCTACTGGGGTGTTCTTCGCGTCCGCCGGGTAAATCAGCTTCGGCACTATCGTCAAGTCGCGCCGTACGTACAGCAACGCGCCCGCATTCTTGTGGTGTCCGCAGTAGTCGGTCGCACTGTGATGGCAGTTCGTTGATCGACGTGTTAAGGGCATGATGTTCTTCTCGTACCATTCTACCAGGAACTACAAGTAAGCAGGACCGAGCTAGTAGCTGCATGTTCGTCAAATCAAACCGAACGGAAATCAGTCTCCTGTATATGAACCTGAAAAGCGTGATGAGTTTTCCGGCTGCGAAGCGCTCGAAACCGTCCATGACGCACTCGTGTGCGCGCACGATGAGGGAGCAGGGGGCGTTCTTGTTGAGAAACTCCTGCACGCGGTCCGGACCGAACTTGAAGATGCGGCCCGTTCCGTCTGGGTCCCGCGTTTCGTTCATCGTAACGCCCTTCACCGCATCGCTGTCCGACGGATCGGACCACAGAAGGTCGGTCACTTTCTGCTCCGCTGCACTCTACGATACGTATTTTTAATTTTATACACATTTTTTCGCAAAAATATTTATATAATTGGAGGAACGAATGACGAAGACGAGACTTGACTGGCCGTGAGTTCGAGAGCCACTTCCACACCCTCGAGCCGCGACAAAACAAAAAACAAACTCTTCCTGTCCAGCTCCAGAACCACATCAAGCACAACCAACGATTACTACAAGCACAAGGGGAAGAAAAACTATTTATAATACCGACGGTATCTGCGCGACTTGCAGGGGCCGCTTCAGCGTGTCCACGTCTCGGAAGGTCTCGATGCTTCCGCCGATGCCGCCGTGGATGCAGAAAATCCTCTTCTCGATAAGCGCGCCCATGGGCAGGAACTCAAAAACGGAGTTGAACTTGATCCAGCAACTGTTTGGCGCGTCGGGGTCCTCCCGCAGCCGGCGTTTGCACTCCTCGCGGAACCCGTAGATGGCGTTTATGGTTGGGTCCTCGTGGTTGCCGCGGATCATGTGGATCTGCGTCGGGTACTTCACTTTCAGGGCGAAAAGCAGCACGACCACCTCAAGGCTGTAGTTGCCGCGATCGACAAAGTCGCCGAGAAAGAGGTAGTCCACCGCGTCGATGTCGCCCATCTCTCCATCCATCGGAGCCTTGTACCTGGTCCACGCATCGAGGCAGTGACCAAAGAGTGCTGGACGAGTTCAGAAGAGCAACTAGCTCTAGAAGCAGTAGCTGTAGCACTTTTCAATACTTCTAGTGCTGCTACTGCACATTTACATAGATGGTACAAAACTTTGTTGCGTGATCACTACACGGTTGGACTTCCGGCAATTTTTATTTCCGTTGAGCTTCGGCGCTAAACTACAACAGATGATGATGAAGCGTAGCTGTACATTACCTCGCAAACAGGCGCATGAGGTCTCCAAACTGGCCGTGTACATCCCCGTATATCTTTATCGGCGCTCGGAGTTCCAGCAGCATGGATTCTGACTTAAACACTTTGAAAACTTCGTCGCAGAGCTGGAGGCATTCTCCCGCCGGAATCGGGAAGTTGTCGCCGTACGGGGGTTGCCACTGCGTGGGACGCAAAAGCCGGTCGAGAATGCCGTCCGCCAATGGCGTACTCGACTTCCCAGATTCCACCATGCCGCGTCGGCTGTTGCCGTGCAGCTTGCGACTCTCCTCTTCGAGAGAATCGATCGCCACCTTCTTCACCAAGTTGGTGAAATCCCGGTCGGACACTACCAACACCTGAAGGATGCTGGACAGAGAATGAGACAATGACCCGGCAGCGTAATTAGTGGTAGCTGTAAGTATCATAGTGAGTACATCTTCAAACATTCATACATTGTCATAGATATACGTCGATACAAGAGGACTTGTCGATGACGGCGCACCTGATTCGATATCTGGACTCCCGTTTTCTTTTTGTCGTGGGCGGAGCCGGAGCCACCACCTCCCCCTGACGGCTTCCCTTTTGAGGGTTCTGGTATGGACCACCCGACCTCTTTGAAGGCGTTTTCCAAATCGAGCGCCATCAGGTCGTGCGTCGGCAAACTGGGGTCCCTGTGGTCGAATCCCCCGAAAGAATACAGCTGCGTCCCGGATATCCAGGCAGACGTGCGGAACCGATCGTTGGCGCTAGTTAGGGTTCGCCACTCACAGGCCGCCGTGTCGTATATGCAAGTCGGGAGCGCCTTGTTCACATCGGCTCCCCGGCCGCCTATGATCAGCATGTACTGCTTGAAACAAGCGCCGATGTGCTGGAACCGAGCCTCCGGGGCGTCTGTTAAACAGAGAAAAACAAAAAATCAATGTGAATGTATACGATGGAACAGTGTGAGTGTTGATCGAAACAAATGCGAATGCCCCATCTGCTGCTGCTCGCTAGTAATAGTATCTATAAAAAAATAACCACTAGTATAAAGTAATCCGGAAACCAAAGCACCACTACGTAAAGCAAGTACTTCCTTTCTTGGGTTCGCACCAGTCCCACGAGCGGTCTCTGTGCTGGCGCAGTCCCCATACGTCTTTTAGGCTTCGGTTGTCTTTTGTTCGTCCCCCGAACACCACCATCATCCCAGCGGCGGACCCGTCCCGGCAGACGTCCGCGGAGTGATACACCCGCGCGAGCGGGGAGGACTTTCCGCTCGGGTTCACCTCGGACCACATGAAGGGCGAGTTCTCGACGTCCAAGACCCACACGTCATTATCCAGTTTGTTGTTAACGCTGCCGCCGCAAACAATGAGAACCGGCTTGTTGAAAACCATGGTGTGGCCTGCAATTGATTTTGCGGCAGGGGCATACTGGTGCATCTGTTTGCTTGTCTGCGCTTCTCTGTTGATGCAAAAAAGTTGTAATTTTGTAAAAACAACGATTACCGTATCTCCTCCCTGGCGTCTGGTTCTTCACTGGCACGGTGAGCCATAGCGATTTGCCTTCATTCCTGAAGTCCAGTACGTGCAGCTCGTCCGACACCAGCGAACCTCCCCCAGTCGCTCCGCCGTAAATCACCAGCTGTGCCTTCTCTACGCAGGCGGCTGCGTGCGCTGCGCGCGCCGACGGTGGAGGCTCACCTGTAGCTCTACTTGCTGGGTTTTTTATAGTAAAAATCTATCTTCATCACTCGCCGACGATTTTTGAAATGAGCACCGCCTTTTTCTTTGACCAGCATTCTGCTACCATCGCCTGATAGCAAGAACGATCGGTGTGCGCAAGCAGCCACATCGATCGTCCAGAAACATTTTTCCATAGCTCTTGCTTTATCTTACCTGCTGGATCCGGCACGACTTTCGCCCAGTCCCTCCTGGGCAGGTCGAGTGAGTACGCGTCCGCGGTAATCGTGTACTCCTTCATGTCCCCCAGACAGCCGCCGAACACAACGACGCGGCTGTCGCCAACGAGTGTGGCGGTGTGGCCGAAGCGGGGTGCCGGCCGGTCGCCTCGCTCTCCATCGATTACGAGCGACCGAACCCCCTTCGACTTGGCCATCTTCCCGGAGGCGACGGACGTCTTCGCCTTTCGTTTGTTCCTGCGCGAGGGAGAGTGAAGAGAATCACTTCTATCACAGGCAGAAGTACTGGCTACGACAAGAGCGAGCGGAAGGTCGTACGGTCTTGATCGCCGTAGACGACCGTCTTCTCTAATGAGGGATCTGCGGAAGCTTGGAAAGCGCCGCTTGTGGTTGTGCTGCCGCTGTGTTCGGAGAGCAAGAACCACGTCCAAGCAAATGTCTTGACCTGCTGCTGATGTTGAAAAGCTGCTTCTGCCTGTCGGAGTCGGTTTCCCTCTGCTAGACTCGTTCCTGTACTAGACCCGACAGAGGGCGGGCCTTGCTACCGCTGCAGACTGCGTAGCTTCCGCCGCGGTCATGGTATGTATCGGCGTGCCAGGAACGAAGGCTCTGCTTTCAGCTTCAGCCGGCTCAGGTCACACCGCGACCCAGAAACGATTTCTTGAGAACCCGCATGTTCTCAGTAGGCGAAGCGCGAATCCGTGCCCCTGAAAAAGACCACCCCCTCCGCGTCGTCGTCGTGCCACTTCTCTTCGTTTCGCCAGCCGGTCCAGGCAGTGAAGGATGCGGAGCCCTGGCAGGTACTACAGTTACGAGCCCCGGCGTTTCTTGGTCCTCGAGCGCGTGCTGCTCAGTGCTGGAATATGGGCAAGGCCGGGCCGCGGGAACGGCGCACTCGGTGCCCCTCCTTCGGTGAACGTTCTGAAAATTCGTCGGCGCAAAGGCAAAATCGTCACTGAGCAATAGCATTGTATTGTGGGAGGGAGTCAGCAACTTATGCCAGCACGGTCAAAGTTCCACGTGCACGTGCACGTCCACACGTAAACACTAGTAGTGTTTCACCTCGTACACTCGTCTGTTGCGCGCGGTCTCTCATGATAGTTTATCGTGTGTGATGCAGATGCTGCCGTGTTGTGGTGGGCTATTTTTGCCGTCCTTTGCGGGGCCATTTCGGTAAGGGAAACGCAGGACCAACGCGAACGACCGTCAACGCGGGCAGGGGCCGCTTTATCGTGCTCGTTCGTTCGCAGTAAACAAAGTGAAGTACTTACGTAAAAATCCGCTTTGTGAAAGTGAATATTTTTTGTTATTTCCGAGTTGTTCATTTCATCGCTGATTGTGCCGATGTTACAACTGTCTCCCCGTCCGGGCTGGCGCCCGACTATCCATCGTCAGCGACCACCGAACCAGCGCTCTATACGGCAGGAACTGGTGCCAGGCCGACCTCCGATCGTATGGCTATGGGAATGGGACGAACTAATGCAATGCCAACGCAACTACTAATGGTGAATGAGGATGATGCTGCCACTGCCCGCTTTGGCCAGCCGCTACACTCGCAACCAAAAGAAACAAAGAAATGATCAGATCTTGCACATGACGCTGATTGTTGAAAATGAAAACGATGGATAAATACTACGTAATTTCACGAAATCAGTGGCGCAGTCTTGGTCGCTACAATAAAAGTGCCAGGGAAAAGCAGAGTTTTGTCGGGGTATGGCGTAGCTGAATAACACGTAGCTCGTAGTGGGTTCGGGCAAGCAAGTACACTCTGTCTGGTGCAGGTATTATCTCGGAGAGTAAGTCCAGCACTACAACACGTTTAACTTTAAACTAAGTCCACATTGTAGTAGTAGGCCCGAGTGTCACCACCACCAGCACCATGGATACGCCGATTACTCGTGGCGAGAAGCGGCAAGTCGTAGTCGTTAATTGCAACTCACTCATGTGACTCATCTATGTGAATAAATTCAATGCTTTAGAAAGGTCCAAGATGTTACCAAGAGGCGCCCAGATTTGCTTTAGATATGTGCACGAAAATGAAAGAGCTCGAGAAATTTAGTA
>RXOD01006267.1:0-10817 GCA_005223375.1 Amoebophrya sp. AT5.2
ATACGTGCTATAAACCAGGCTAGCATATACCGACTTACGAATACGAGCCGGAAAGTCGCGCAAAAAGCCAGAGCAAAAGAAAATGAGCGGGGAAATGCTGGCGGTATGTTAGTCTGTCTGTGGACGTCGAATCTGTTTGCTGGTAGTGCATGAAGAGGCTCGCTGGTGGATGAGAGCGAAAGAAAACGAAAAAGCTAAAGAATTGCGAAAATAATGTAGGCACCTCCACACCCCAGGGCAGCGCGTCGTCCCACCCTCCGCGTCCCATGCCGTCACGCCGCCAATCGTCTTCGTCGTCGCCTACGTAATGCACTTGCGTGCAGGCACCCACCTCCACGATGCTGACGCTTCCCTCATCTCCATCCAGCCACCAGTTGTCGCCAGCGCCCAGCTCGTCGCCTTCGGATTCCGAGGCTTCCCCGTCGGAGCATCCTGGCGAGCACGCAGTCTCCGCCTCGGTATCCGAGGAGCATACTTCCTCTTTGGGGTGCGCCTCGGTATCCGAAAACCATATCCACAAACGGCGCCATACTTCCTCCTTGGGATGCGCATGGTCCGCGCACCCCGAGAAGGAAGTATGGACCCCGAAGTACGTCTTCGATCCGAAGAACGATTTCATGTTTGATCTTACAGTTGATGTCGGAAAAGGAGCGCGATTCTTTTGCTTTAGAGGAAAGCGAGATGCTGTAGATGATGCGCTTTTGTTGACTGATAGAGTGTGATTTTTTTGCTTTAGAGGAAAAGGAGGTGCTGTAGATGATGCGCTTTTGTTGACTGATAGAGTGTGACTTTTTTGCTTTAGAGGAAAAGGAGGTGCTGTAGATGATGCGCTTTTGTTGACTGATAGATGGCGTTTCGGCGTCACAGCACAGCCGCAGCATTCGCTGACGGGTAGCACAGTCGCAATCTTCAACGAAAAGGATGGCACTTACTTTTTTACAACTTTAACATGCACGGACACGACGCTGAACCACAGCACTGCACGATGAGTGAGCGTTGATCACAAGAGCGTCTGCACGGAAAGCTGCAGAAGAAAGTACTGTGACATCGCGAGGGCGAGAATGTATGCGAACGAGGAGATTCAAGAACGCGACGGAAAAGAAGAAAACTGAATGCTACACGAATGCGCACTACTCAGCAGCTGCCGCTTCGACACATCACGGACGACACGACAGTAAGTTGTATCACGGAGAGTCAGGTGGAGCAAGACGAGCGGGAGCGCAGGAAGCCGGACGAAAAAAACTTCTCCTTCCCTCGCTGAAGCGTCTCGTCCGTCTTCTCGCCGAGGGTGCGGAGGTGGCAACGAGCTACTTACCTTTTCGGGCAGCCGGATAGAATCAAAGTTGTGTCGTGTCAACATGCATTGAGATGCATTTTGTTCCGATGGATGAATCGACTCTAGAGGAGCTGTAACCTGTGTCAGTGAGGAAAAACCGAAGAAAAAGCAAGGAAATCGCATCTCGATCTTCTGCAAGACCCTATAGCTAAGCCACCACCTCCTAGACTGTGACCAAAAAAGATGGTCTCTCACAATGATAGCTGTTCTCTCTTCGGCATGTCAGCAGTGGTGAAAAAAGAGAGAGTGACATCAATTTGTCGAATGGAATTGATTCGAAACTAACACGCTCCGCGATAGATGTATATTTTTCGCGGAACGAAGATAAGGCAGATGTCTGCCAGCAATGCCCCGCGTACGTGTAACGACTTAAGTAGCGGATCCCTTTGAAGTAGAATCGATGCAGCTTCTTCGTGTTCTCCGACGTCAACATCGTTCAGCAAGTTCAGGGTGCCATCAGCTTTTTTTTCAGCAGCCGCATTGTCGTTCTCGCGTCAACCACGGAGTCGTGCGTTCCTCCCTGAATCCGCTCCCGAAACTCGGACCATGCTAGTGCCTGCAGTCCCTTTGGATTGCCTTTTCCCCCCGCCTCGCGGTACAGAAATTGGGTGTCGATCACAGGGACCAGAATTTCCTTATTTCCACTAGCCCCACCACCTCCGCCTACTGGACCAGGGAGTCGCAAGACGTAACTTGCATCTGGCACATCTTGCAGCAGGGCTTCGTGCTGCCCCCGCTTGTAGTTTACGGCATCCTCTTCATCGGTGGTGGACGATCCACGTACATGATCTTCATCTCCGACCCTTTCGTACTTGAACTGGAGCACGTCGAGGTCGTTCTTTACCGCGTGCCCCACGAGCACAACTCTCCCCCTGCGAAGGTCGAGGCTGCCCCTGTGCGGTGCTGGAGCGCGGTTCGGTGCTGGATTGCGGTTCCATAGCGACCACAGCACTTCCTTCACTTTTTCGTTTGCCTGTTTCTGGGACACGCTTTTTCGGCTCTCGAAGGACTGCTTGGTGATTCCGGTGATGCGGGTGCGGTAGTCGTGAATTTTGTCGAAGTCATTGAAAGCCGGTCGCACCAGGCAGTCAAACAGGCAGTTCAGTTCTGCGTTCACCAGGGACAGTCGCGCCAGGATGTTCTTCCCGTCCGTGTCCTCAACCATCTCGCAGTCGAGGGCCACAAAGTCGTGCGCGGAGAAGGATGTGCTGCTTGTTGCTCTAGTTCCTTTCGGATTCGGTCCGTCGTTATTCTTGCGGGTGGCCGCAGCTCCGCCGCTCGCAGGCTTCTGCGATTTGTTTTTGGTACGCTTTGTAGTTGAAGGCGCGCCGGGCCGGCCTGCAGATTGGACCATCAGCTTCTGAAAGTTGCTATCCCCAATGGACGCGCCAGCCGACGATGCGAGAGCGTCGAGCGCTGCATTTCTCCTTGCCTTCGAAGTCTTGGACTGGTGCGGCCTCTGCGTTTTCACCTCGGTCTTCCTGACAACTTCAGGGCCGCAATTTTTTTTCCGTGGGACGAGGCTTGGCCGTACGTCGGTAGAAGAGCCCCTTTCCTTCATCACGTTTTCTGGCTGGCCGGTGCTGGCGGACGCTGTGCTGCCGCAAACCTTGCCCCGGTTTCCGCTTCGCTTCAACCGCACCATGGCGCAGCTCCACCAGGGTCTGGATCTGGTGCTGCTACTGGATCTGGTACTGGTGATATCTACCGATGCCGATGCGGATGCCGATGACAAAGTACGCGGAAGCTGCTTACGGCAGTGTGATTATCATGTAAGTACATGAAAATGAGGGCACTTCTTTTGGTGCTAAAACTTAGGAATTCGTCGATGTCACGGCCTGCCTGTTTGGGGTTGGTTGCATCAACATGATAGTGGATCAAAGAGAAGACACACGTTGTAAAAATTTCAATCGTTATCGTATCGGTATCCACTGTCTGCACGCCTAGCGCTCGCTATACGTCAACATTTCAACGGCGGGAACCGCTGGCAACCACGGACTCCACTCTGTAGTTGGCTGTTGGAGCTTAGCAGATCGTGGGTGAGCATTCGCATTGAAGGTGAGAGCTTCTTTCCATAGAAGTATTACGAACCGACGATCCACCGGTGGCGCACCGGCATTAGTTGAGAAGATCTGGATCACGTGGGGGGGGGGTGTTCGTTCCTTTCGAATCAATGAATCGTGGATCACTTCGTGGTATCTGATCGATCCCATGGATTTTTCGCAGTCATCTACTATAAGCATAATGTAGGTCACTCATCTACGTCTACTACCGCTGCCGACGAGCACTGCTTGTACAACTAGGTAAGTAGCGCTAGCAGTTAGTTACTGTACTAGCACGGAAAAGCCGCAAGACGCGCATTACTTCGTGCTCATGCTTGCTTCGACGGAAGCAATTTCTCACCTGATGATCGATGGTGCTCTCCGCGATGCCACAGTCGCGGAAGCGTACCACGAGACGTGGCCAGCAGAGCAAGCTTCAGCTTGTTTATTTGGCTTAGGTGATTTTTTTGGGCTTGTCATTTTATGCTTTTTTTGCAAATTTATTGAAGCCGTGCCGGTTAAATTTAATGCGTGAAGACAACGACTTGTCCCGACGTGCTAGGCAGTGCGATATGCTGAGCTGTGCCAATGTTCTGGCCATCTGGTATAAAATATTGATACTGGAAATGGAATCGGTCGTATGAGGTACAGTTGTTGGATGCATTACGCACTCGCAGTGGCTGTGGTCCTAGGAGACTATGACTAAATTTAAATAAGAACATTGGTGATCCTACAACGAAATGTATGGAAGCCCTGCAAATCGATCAACAGCAACACTGCCGAAAGGGCAAAAGACAGCCGGCAGTTGGGTGAGAAGTTGGTTCGTTTATACAAAAAATCTGGTTGTGTTGTTGAGAGTCTATCATGAAAGCAAAAACTCTAGAAGATGCAGGCATGTTCATCTTCATGTATAGTACTTAAGTAGTAGTTGTGCGTAGAGATGATTGAGTTTGAGATCATCCTCAACCTCATCGCGTGCGCCTTCTAGTACTTTGCACCTCTGCGTGGTCTCGTCCCCCAAAAGCCACCACGATGGCACAGCCAATCGGGATCACAAAAATGAGCGCAGTTCCGCCTACACCCAAACAAAGGATCCTCTTTGCCTTTTCCCACTTCCCCAAGCTGGTTGACTGCGCTTGGATGTAGGCGTCACCGAGTCCCAGTCCCGCGACGATCGCGCAGGCGAATCCGATGCGGTTTAGAACCAAGGCCAGCCGCCCCCCGCTGCGTCCGCACGTCCGCACGAAGTGCCAGAGTCCTCCGACCGCCAAGGCGGCGCAGCACGGGAACATCACGCAGGTCAGGTAGAAAAGCACCCGCATCAGCATAAACGTTGCGTATTCATCGTACTGCATCTGCATGCCTGTGTCTCCACCGGCCGCTTTTGTGCCTGTCGTGTGAGTCAGAGCCGTGGTGTCGTCGCGATCGTCTTCCTCTTGCTCTTGCTCTCCTTGATCTACTTGGTCGTCATTTTCCTCGTGCGCCTGCGGCACTTCCAATTCAAATATCCACGTGGGCACAGAGACAGAGACAGGACGAGCAGTGGCGTTGTCGAGCGTGATCGCCGCGATTTCAGGCGCTGTGTCGTTTGTCCACGGGGGCGGTGCAGAAGCTCCAGTAGTGATTTCACGTTGCTTGGGGACGGACGACGTCGACGTGCTTCTAGCTGACCACACGAGGACATCATCGGGGGCGGTCGTGTTCCAAGCAAGCCTCAATCGGTGCTGGTGGAAGTCATCGATTTTCGTCGGGTAGCGGAACGTAGTGCCGTTCAGCATCAAGCCGGCCGGACCCCCGAGCACTGCTGCCAGGATGGCTTTGGTGTGGATCCCACCAGCGTGGTCTGGTGACACCAACATTCTATGTGTCTTGGTAAGTAGTAAAGCGCGCCGAGAGAGAGAGAGAGACTAAGATTTACACAAGTAGCAGTAGGGAGCTCGTCGAGTAGGTGGAGTAGTTGCCGAAGCGGTTGTCGTACTCGTACGTTCGTTGTACTTTTTTGGCGGGATAGCGACTGTTATTTTCTCTTTAGATCGAGAAGCAAAAATTTCGCGCGTACGCAAAGGAGTATGATGGAGCTGGGCTCGTCGTCGTCGACTGGATAACCGAGGACCGCCGCTCACAGCTAGTTTGCGTTCAGAATCAGGCTCACGAATCGGAGGACGGAGGTAAAAATCTGACAGCCGAAACTGCGCGGAAGGACGACAGATCCTGGAGAACTCATTCCTTCGCTGAAACGGAAGCACATCAGCGAGGAACACCACGTGAGCACGGAACTGACATTGTGGATACAGCGCAAGGAAAGAGAAGACACGAATAGAGAGCGACGAATCAGAAACGCTTGCTCGCTTACGGAGTCATCGTCATGTTCAACGGAATACAGTCCTCCATACCTCTCGAACGCGCGTCTTCTTTCTTGCTCTGAATCAGAAAAACTGAGACATTCATTGGGACAACGACCACATGAAACCGATCATCATAAGGAGCACCATCAAGCATAATTCGGAGAGCTCGTGCGGAGCAACAATCAGCCACGAGATGGCGGTGCGCGCTAGAATGATGCACTTGTTGATGCACTTCAATTTCCTTTTCTGTTGAGTCTTTGATGGCAGCCGAAAGAAATGCCAGTGAGCACTCGAATTCACA
Organism: Amoebophrya sp. AT5.2; assembly: GCA_005223375.1. Taxonomy (NCBI): domain Eukaryota; class Dinophyceae; order Syndiniales; family Amoebophryaceae; genus Amoebophrya; species Amoebophrya sp. AT5.2. The sequence continues at coordinate 6,025 of RXOD01006267.1, forward strand.
GACGAATTCGAAGTCTCAAAAAAACGGATCGCAGGGGAGGTCTCGGCGCAACCAGATTCCGAGGCCAGAATCATGGCCGACGCCTGCGCCTGCAACTCATTCAAGTTGATGCATATGCTGCTTCGAGTTGCAGCATTTTAATTTTGAGCCGGTTCTTTTAATTGGTTTCGCATAGTTTAGCTTGGTCGAAAGATAGAGCGTGTAAGCAGGGGCGTGGGATTAGGCTGCAATAGAAGCAGTACAAGTAAATGTTGATATGTTAAAACTCTAACTTGAGTCTACGAACGACAAGGGTCTAGGTCTAGTGTTGGCGACGTTTGCAATCACCAATATCTCGTGCCGCTGAAGAAGAGGAGCGGTGTGTTCATCTTCTCTCACTTACCATCGAAAGTAACAGAGAGACTGCGGGTACCATACGATCCGAACAACACGTGGGTGAGGACACGGACCGCTTTGGCCTAGCAGCTTCATTGTTGTTGATTCATCCAGCAAGGACCTATTATAAATGGCTGTGGATGTTGTGGAACTAGCTGCCCTAGCGCAAACGGCGCAACAGCCTCGGCGAGCCGAGGAGGAGCCTTAGGCGGAGGAGAACCCAGGCCGTAAGGGTGGGCGAGATGCTGGTGCGGCTGCTGCGGTCTGATCGGCGACGGCTGTGGAGTCGTCGGCCTATTCGTGCCGTCACCCAACGGCGACAATTTTGGCGCCGGCGAATCTCCGTAATAACCTTTCTGCCCAAGCTTTTCGTTGACTTTCCACCTGAAATACTCGGCAGCCTTGGTAACTTTCGGCTCCGGCGTTCGCGGGGGAGACTCGAAATCGGCATGAGTCCTCCTTGCAACGGGCGATCCCGCCCGGCTTGCGCCGGCATTCCCGTTCTCCTTGTTTCCTGCTCGTCGTGCCGCAGCTGCAGCATCGGCTCTCGCCATAGCCCGCTCTTGTTTCTCTAGTAGCGGCTTACGCATGCGATCACAAGCTAAAGCAAGAGCGTCCTCGTTTCGCTGTTCCTCCTTCTGCACGTCCGCATCTGTGTACTGGGTCGGCGGTAAAATCGTGGGCACGAAGTACTTCCACGCCCGGTTCACGTCGCCGGGATCGTCCGCGGAAAACGCCATGTTCGTGACCGGATCGAGCTGGCCGTTCAGCGGCGCCTGGTCCGAGCGGAGCAGCTGTCCGTTGTGCTGCGTCCACGTGTTCTTCACGAGGAGGACGGGCTCGTTCCCCTTCGTGCGCGCGCTCCAGGCGCGCGGCTCGCCCCGGTCATCAAACGTGAGCTCGTTCGGGTAGAAATACCCCACGATCACCATACTGTGCGCCCCAGACATCTCCCTGTTCTTGAGGCTTAGCCCGACCGGCCCGAAGTGGCGGAGCCACTCCACGACAGCGTCGCGGCGTTTCAATTCCTTCACGCCGCCGAAGCCGCGGAGGAGGCCCTTCATGAGGTTGCCACCGGTGGTGAGCCCGGTTTGGATATCTTTCTCTGTCTTGGAGAGCATATCAGCGCTGCGGGTGAGGAAACCTGGGACGCGTTGGACACTGGGGCGCACGATCGCGCTCGCCGTGGCGCGCGTAGTTGCGGCTTCCCCAGCACCCTCCTCCTCGTCAACAGCGGGGAGGTCGGCTGAAGCTGCTTCTACCTCCATGTCGACAACATCTTGACCCGCCGCGGCTGAGCCTTGTTCTTCACCCACCACGTCTACCTGCATAGCAGTGGGAGTAAAAGTAGTATCTTGATGCGCCACTGCCGCTGCATTTTCCAACTGCGCGGCGACCCTCCTGAGTCGCTGTTCGCTGAGCTCCTGCAGGGCCTCGGAAAGATACTCTTTCACGACGAATCCGTCCTCCACGCCGACACTGCCGCGGCTCCTTGCGAACTTCGTGTGGTTCCGGATCATTTCTAGTTGGTCTGCTTCGCTTGCCTCTGAAAGCACCTCCTCCAGCAGCCTGTCTTCCTCCAGGTCCTTTTCTGCCTGCTCTTTGATCATGTCCGCAGACGGCTTTGTAGCGGCAGGAGCAGCTGTTCCCGCTGCCCCAGCAGAAGCGGCGTTGCCCATCGTCCCCGCATTCATTAACATCGCCTTGCAGCTGCTGCCTCGCAGTGTCATATGCATCTGCTGCGCGAATCGCTCCAAGTCGGACTGAAAGTCGTTCGCGGTCCCCCGCGCCGCCGCCTTCGGGTCGTGGAGCCCCCGGTAAATCGCCGCCATTTGCGCAGCGGCATACGCGTAGCACGTACCGGACGAGCCCTGCACGCGGTCCTGGATCAAGTTCCGCTCCAAATCTTGGATGGCATGCGCGACTACTTGTTGCTGGACGCGCTTGTGCACTGCGGGATCCATCACCGACGGGCTGTCGCGCAGCCGTTGCGCGATACCGGTGCGCTTCTGCCACGCCTCCGTCAACACCCAGTCGGACACGATGAAGACTTCGGCATTGGGGTACTGTTTGTAAATCTCGTCCCGGAGCTCGACGAACGTCGCGGGCTGAATCGCGGGCGCAGGTTCAGACTCCGTCGACGCCGGGTTGTTGCTGGACTTAAAATTGATACCGAATCGCGGACTGCTGGCGGCTCCGCGCATTTCCGCAGCGGCTTGCAGTGCTGCTTGAATGTCTCGACCTCGCTCTTCCACCAGCTTGCGCAGCGTCCGCGCATTCTCGTTGAAGGGCAGCGCGACCGGGCTACTGCCAGCTCCCCGGCCCTCGTGTTGCGCCGCACCAACATCGCTTACAACCGGTTCAGCGCCGGCGACGAGCCCGTCCAGCCCCATCCACCTGCCGCTCTTTAGCACCCCCGGCATCGTCCATCCGCTTCGCTCGTCCCCAGGAATCTGCAGCCGCTCCGCCGCGATGCTCCCCAAGTTGACATCGTGCAGCACGTGAAAGCCGCGCGCCGGGTCCCCGCCCCACGCGTCGTTCGTGCCAATGAACTGCTGTCCCTTCGGATCCTCCACCCCAACGGAGAACATGAAAGTAGCGTTAGCGCTGTTCGCCAGCCCCCGATCGTAAAACGAATGGGGAACCACCGCCGGCACCGGCACCCAGCCCCGAGCCGCGCCCACTTGCTCGAACTCGTAGTAGAGGAAAACGCGGCGGCTGAGCTCCGGAGACGGGTCCAGCGGGACCTTCACTTCTTCGCCCACCATCATCCCGTCGTCGCGCACCCGGCCGCGGAACTCGACGGCCGTGGAGGTCTGCCCCGTGGCGGTGAGGTAAAGGTCGAGCGTGCGGCTCAGCTTCACGTCGCCCGCCACCTTGCCGCTTTTCCAGCCGGAGAGCTGGTACAACATCACCGGATTCAGATGCGGCCACGCGCCGTCGTGATCATACAGAGAGGACATCCTGCCGGCGAACCGCATCCCGGGGGCTTCCGCGCAGAGCCACCGCTTGCGGATCTGACGCTCGACGTCGTCTGCCGTGAGCTCAAGCCCATCCGCACCCGCCGGCCCAGAAGTAGTAGGATCGTTTTTCTTGTTCCTGCAGAGAGGGACGACGGTGTCGGTCGTGCGGCCGACCGTCCGCGACTCCCCGTCAGGCCCGTCCGGCACGAAACTGGCGTTCGCGAACCCAATGTACTCCTCATACCACTTCTCCGCATCACTGATGGCGACCACGTTACTCGTCCGGCCATCCAGTTTTCCCTGGTACGGATTTTCCGCGATCTTCAGCTCCCCGCTCGTCCACTTCTGCAAGTAATGGACGGCCGTGGAGGTGGACGAACTCGGGGGCGTCGCGCCTGCTTCTTCGCGTCCGCCGTCGACCTCGTGGCCCTGTTCCATCAATCGGCTCATGTGCTCGCGGACGTCGAAAATCGCCCCGCTTTCGACCACCAGCGGCAGGCCCGCGAGGAACTCCGCATCCACCGCCGCATCCTCCATCTTCCTCGTCAGTGGCGCATGCATGACCACGTTGCGCCACTTCCGCAGAAGAACGAGTTGTTCTCCCGCCACGTCGGCCGCCGCCCAGTCGACACTCACTCGGCACTTCTCCAGAGTGGCGCACGAAGGCAGCTCCATCTTCAGGGGCCCCTCGACCGTCGTCCTCGTGAACTCAGCATTCTCCCCCTGGCCCCGGACGCGGTTCTTGCGGTCGATGCTTTCCTGCGTGATCAGCCTTCCGAACTTCAAAGTCCCCTCCTCAAACCAGCCCTCGACAGTGACTTTTTGAAGTGTCTCTCGGACCTCCACCTGGAGCTGCAGAGTTCCAAAGCCGTGCATCTTGTTGTCCTTCCAGAAGCCCCGGTACTTCGACCATCGCATGTAGTCAGTAAAAACGCCGTAGCCGTGGCGAGACACTTTGAGAGTCCGCGTGGCCTCGTCCACCGCTCCCGATCCGTCAGCACTCGGTAAAGCCGCCACCTCCTCTTTCAGGGTCTGCCCGCGGTAGAAACAGTTTTGGAGCCCAGGAGCATGATGGGCAAGATCGATCTTCTCCTGCGACGATGAAGTTGCGTGCAGCGGTTCGTCCCCATCCGGCGCGTGCTGCGACACGCGCTGAACAGTAGCGCGATAATCATTGCCGAAGTTGACCGGAGACCACTCCAGAAGACCGTCCGACGCGTCGTTTACGTCAAGGATCCTGACGCGGAGCGCTCCAAAGTCGTGGTGCGGCCCCTCCATCTCTATCATCAGCGTGCTCTCCCTTTTCGCACGAGCACGGACTGGTTTCTGTGGCGGCGCGGAAGCTGCTGCGGCTCCGGCTGAATTAGATTTTTTCTCCAATTTCACGTTCGCCAATTTCACGCCCTTGAACCCCCCCTTCTGTTTCGGCGCCAAGGACGGCCCCGCGGCAGGCTC